>CM060846.1:211720511-211948011 GCA_030762175.1 Metallyticus violacea | reverse complement strand
TTGATCCGTATATGTGTTAACTACAGTGCCGTTCTTGGCAGGACTGCAAGCACTTCATGGAAGCCACATCTGGAACATAAAAACTTCATTATATATGCCACAGATGAGAGGTATAAAAATACGCAGCATGTAGACAGTTCTTTCTGTGGCGGGAAGTAAAAAGAGAATTCCTAGACTCGTTCAAACAGTTCTAACAACATGATTCTCGCAGCAAATATTTAAATAACAAGTTAACAGTTGAGTTTCTGCACATTGTGATCAAAGGATTACGACAGTGACCATTCCCATGTTATAATATGAAACACGGTTATAATTTAAAAACTAATTGAAGGAGCGTTTAGAACTTTAGCACCTTGACACAACAAAATATGAATGAGCACAGATTAATTTTAAAAAGACATAAGTTAATTTTCTTATAATAATAAATAAAGAGTATGAAGAAGAGAATGTGTGCATTCCATTATCACACATAAACAACTAATTATCCAATGGAAAAGAAGATAATCGGAAATTATTCAGTCGAAGTAAATGTTCTTTATTTATATTTTTGATGAATAATAGAATATGTTTACAAAGGTTAGCGCATTTTGGTAAAGACATTTTAATAATATATTTGTGTTATACTAACGAAAGTGATTTCCATTTAGATGTTTCAATATGTTTTACAGTTCAAATTAAATTTTAATATATAGCAAAATAATTAACAGTTAAGTACTTAAAAATAAGCGCGGATGTGAAATTTATTTGCTCTGTTCTAATTCGAAAGTTTATAAATATAGTCTGCTCATATTTAATTTTTATAAAACATATAATGTAAGTTTTAGACAGCCCATAGTAAAATTAATTCTTTTAACACAAGGCACTCAAACTAACAAACTGAAATTTGTAACCCTCAGTGCTATACAATTTAAACAACAGTGCAGTTTAATCAACTTTGATTTAATGGGAAAGGTATATTATTATTAGTTTATTTAGGCGATAAAAATTATATCTTTTTTTAATTTCTACATTTCTAATGGCGATTTCGAAATCATGCCATAGTACAACAAATATTACATAATAACTTTTAAACTGAGTTGATATATTTCCATAAGATACCAAGGAGGCCAAACCTGGAATCATGTAAAACTGGAAGAAAACAAAACTTGATCTCTTGCGCATACCAAAATGCATATTGTATAATTTTTCATCGGGCGATAATTACATTTTTATACAGAAATTTAGTATAATATATGAAGAAAATATTTCGTTCTGTATCCTTGCTCTTTACTGTTTCCTAATGAGTGAGGCATAAACTGCAACAATTTTATTTAAACGCAATTATATTTCAATTATCCCTTATCGAGTTACAATTTATACACAATTGTTTCATTGTGTCAAGGAAACAATTTATGCAAAAGCTATTGATTGAAATTATTGGATGTTACATGTTCAAGCATAGATAAGGTGCTCAGGAAGACAACAGCCTCTCAGGATTTTTCAAACAAAAAATATGAGCAACTACTGCTAAAAAGAAGCAAAAGAAATCATAACTATGTACATTTACTGCCTCTCATTTTCTGCAAAATGAAATGTTTGTCAAACTCGCATCTATAAGAACGCAGGGTGAAAGCACGACGCCTTTTAAAACATTCTGTATATGAAAGTTTTTATTATTGCTAATATTTCGACTCTAAACGGGATTATGGCGAAAATTAATGACAAGATTATATAATATGTGAAGCCAAAAAACGATCAACAACAAAAATAATGTTTAATAAAAACGGGGAAGTCTTAATACCATAAATTTTATTGCAACCAAATATGATGCTTTTGTCATTCATAATTAAATTGCTTTATCATTAAGTAAAGAAAATACTAATCAATAAGATTACAAATGAACAGTTAAGTTTATGAGAATATACTTTTATTAACATTGAAAAGGTGCAAAAAATTACCGTAGATTGAATTAGAGAAACAGATGCGCTGCTAAATTTGGAGAAACGTTGATCTAAAGTATCCTTCTATAGACATGTATATATAGAGTTTGCATGAATGTTTTTACGAACAAGGAAAAGACCATTGGTTACATGAACTTTTCTTTTAAAACTACAGAAGTAATACAATTGCTGAAATGCATTTCGTTTAATATCCCGAACATAATCTCAATAGTAACTAAATTATTGTTTGTTTGTTTAATTTACAAACTCTCTTTAACATATCAGGTCATAGTGTCCCATTTAATTCAGGGCATGAAATGACCGATAAATTTTGCTCAAAGGCTTCTTTCATATTTGAGGTTCTTTTACGTACCATAAATCTTCCATTTATCCTACCGAGATTGAACCCGCGATCTTGGGTCTATGAGACAAGTATGGTTGCCACTACACCACCAGGATCGATAAAGTAACTAAAATATTTAGACTGTCCCATCACTATATCATATATGCCTTTAGCTGGCGTTGTTCACTTTAACGAATAAAATCTCATGAATACTTAAGTGAATCTTAAGAACTGCTTTAAAAACCCATCTTAAGCTATAAATCAGACAAGTGCTACATAATTACGAGCATGAAACGAATAGGGCTGTTTGAAGTCTGTTTTCCTCCTCTAGATTAGTTCATAAATCACTTTCCTAAAAGAGATGTCAAGTGCTACTGCTTTATATTGTTACATAGACTTTTTAATTACAAGGACACTCAGTAGACTGCAGGCTGTGGATAAAATCTCTATCACGGTTTCTCCAAAGCGCTGGAACTGTCATGCAGTAGAAGAAAATGAATGATTACAGAGTGGTACTGGAATGACCAGAAGAATTAGATCGCATGAATTTCGTCTGCTGGCAAAGCAAAACGAACAAACAAAACAGACACGCTCACGTTTCATGTTTTATGACTAACAATCTTATTTGCTGGGTACAGAGATATGTAAAGCGAACTGGAAATTCTGGCCAGTTACCAGTTTTAATTTTGCTCTAAAACAGATAACGGTAGCAACTGATCGGTATTAAAGGTATAGAAAAACTAAATTTATATGAAGTTATGCATAAAAGAGAAATGGAATGGTTATGTTTACAACTCAATATGTTACTATATCCGAAAGCTACAAATATCGTAATATATTGAAATCCATTGCTTTCTTTCCGTTTTATTACTTTTTTCATTAATAAATGGAAAACTATACATTTAATGCATATTTTTATATCAGTTGCTATCATTTCTAAGAAATTTGCAAATAAAAATGTTTGCTAGATATATTAGTCCTTTTATATCAGTTGCTGTCATTTCTAAGAAATTTGGAAATAAAAATGTTTGCTGAATATATTAGTCCTAGCATTCAGATCATTTTTCTCACTTCCTGAGCACTACGGCTGTAAAAGAAAAAGCAAAGCCCCTCAGAGAAAGCTGGAAACTATAAAAGTATTCTTGTATTTAATGATATCATCTGGATTTTCGCAATTTAATAATTAATATAAACATTCAATCAATCTATAATTTGGATAAATTCTTTATTTCAATCATTCTGATTTTATCTAAAGATTTCCCTCTTAACTTTTTGATAGGTGGGAGAAAAACCCTTTTAAAATCACTGGAATACAAAAGCCGACTATAACTCCAAGTATTAGACAACGACCATCTATTTCGTCCTCATAATAAATTCCTTCATTTCTTTTATGGTCTTTCAATGTCTATAATTGTTAGGTTTTCAGCGCCTATTTTGTCAATTGTAGGTCATTTATTCAAACCATTACGGTGGTAATTATTAATTTATAGATGTTGTGTTTAACTGTTTTCAATGTATTTTGTGGTTTATAGTCGAATTTTGTGCAACCTTAAGCTTTTCTTAAAATTTTCATTTCTGTTTCCTGTATTTTGCTTTGAAGTGAATTTTGTAGGCACGCATGTCTCACTCCCATATAACGAAGCATTACCGGTGTCTATTCCTGTTTTACTTTCCAATGTTATTTGTATAGTACGTTATATAATATAAAAATATTCTGATATTCAGTTATATCTCTGGTTTTCTCATGTCATAAAAGTCAAAACGAGTGACATATTCTAAGGGGATGATTATCAAGTATAGTTTTTGCTCGAATAATGTCCATCCTTTTAGAATATTCTTCTGAAATTTTCAGATGGTATTCTTCAAATATTGGAAAGCCAGAGCTTATCACTCGACCACTGCACATTCTTTTTCCAACCTGCGACATCATAGACAGAGTGCAGTGTTGCAAATAGAGCATGTGACTAGCACACTGCAGACTGCTTTCAATCGTCATTTTTTATCTGGGGTCGCTATCTTTCCATTGTAAGTTTGAGGCTGGGTGAAACCCGTTCCAGACCTGCCTAACTTAGAACATTCCTAAGCAGATACCAGAGATCGAACTCGGGACTTCCCGGTTGTTAGAACATGGAGGCGGTAATAATTTATTTTTGGGTAACTATTTTTAAAAGCATTTGCCAACTATCTTGTTGCAAAACTATTAATACCATAAAAAAGAAATTTTAATGCTTGTCTAAATGATTTGTTTTAATTTAGAAGTTCTTAAAGTTCTTAACGTAGTTCCATTAAGGTGATGTTGCAAATTATTAAGAGAACCAAAATTCAAAAATAGTTCATTTTCATTGAATGCTAAGAGATGTAGCTATGAAAATTTCAAACTTACTCTATAATACCGTAGCTTGTGCCTATTGAGCTGAAATGGGTCAAGTCTTTAAAAAATAAAAAACAAAAACTGCCGGGAAAAATCTGTCTCCTTTAATTGCCGCAGAAGGGGAACTTGAAATATTTAGCCGTTTATAAAATACCCTTTAACTATTGGTGTACCGAACCCCATTCACTGAAATTCTTCGTGTTTCATGCATTTTTGAAGATAAAGTTTTGCAACAAATGTGGTTCATCTCTCTGATCTCAAATCTATTGACTATTTTACATGGCTCGCATTGCTGCGCTTTTGTTCCACTGATAATTTTGTATTCATATGAACAACGTTTTTTAGTTTATCAAGTGAACTTTTTGTGATGGCAGATTCTTAGCAACCAACATGGTAAATAAAGCAGCTGTATTTAAGAAAAGAAAATTTCTTGAAAATATATTCACGAATATCCAGAAAAACAAGCATCATTAAGAAAATTCTAACCTCCAGTTACTAGAAAATAAAACTAATTGCTCAGGAAGAAAATTAGATAGTAAAAATAACCGTGTTATAGGCCAGAAGCATACAAATATAAACAGTGCAGGTAATATAAACAGTATTGAACTAAAGGGTAAAGGTGAAGAGAATAATTGTTAATTCCTCTCGAAAAGACATTTTCCTAAAGATGTGTTTCTTTTCCTTTATAACGTATAGTGGCTACAAAGTAAAATTTTGTACACTTACGTAAGGTAATGCATAAATATAATTAACTGTAATTATAGTTGTTAGAGTACCGGATTTTACAAAATGGAATATTTTGTCTTACAATTTTGGGTGTAAATTTTACTTAGTTTTCTTCATAGAACAAAACTTAGAAAGCTGAAGTATTTTTAGCAGCTCAATTCATTTTGTAGCATGCAATAGAATGTTTTAGAAAATGCTCATTTTTTATAAAAACTATCATTCGTATAAACAGATATATCTCCACATATACTGACCACCTTTGGGACCTCAGTAGTAAAAACGGGCGTTAAACACTATTAAAAAAAATACTGTTATTGTAGCATGGGGACTTTGGAATAGTATGTTTTGAAATTATAATATGTTGTCAGTATATTAGAGATGGCAATATGCCCGGAAGGGTTCTTTAGAATTGAAAAGGAACGCTAAGTGCACGCGTGAAAAGATTTTAAACGTTCAGCGATATCCCTTCGTCTCTCTTTCTTGGAGGGACTTGAAATGAACGGTTCGAGCTAGATTCTCCTCTCTATGGTTTAGAGGCATTATTAGGGTATCAAAGATGTAAATCAGATATTAGTTAAAATTATTTCCTTAATTACCAATTTGTTCATGTTTAGAACAAAGATGTGATAAATTAAAAGTTATTAAATTCTACATCCTTTAACGTTGCAGCTACTAATGAATTTAGACAATTCCCTAGCGATCTTTAAAATGAACATATTTGGTTTCAGGCAATGGACAGATAATTAGTAAAGTGACAATATTTTAGTAACATTTTTAAATTGAGTCATCAATGTACGGAAATATTAATTTTTCTTTTGTTCACTGCATATTCAGATAAGTCATACACTTCTGGATTCCCTTAAATAAATATATGTAGCAAATGAGTAGGGCAAATATTTAAACAACAGGACAATACGTGGTTCAGAACTTAATACAATGGCGAATTCATAACAAACGTGCCAGTACACCAAAAAAGAATGTTGTGTTGTTAAAGTTGTAATTAAAACATGACCATTGTATACGTACAATTTTGTGATATTAGAACCATGCTAAAATAAAAAAAAAAATAGAGGTAAAAGTTACAACATCAAGGACATGGTAGCATTTCGAATGCAGTGATTATATACCAATATCTTTACCTACAAGTACCTATAAGAAAATTATAATTTCTGCTATGAGAACTTGATGAGAGAAAAAATTATTTGTTGCTATCGTAAAAGACTTTAAAGAAGTTTCTTTATTTTAGAGCAGTGCTGTTCGTAATTTCACATAGACACCGATGTGCCGTTATGTGAAAGAACTGACCTACTGGGATAGAGTGCGGCAATCGCAAGGTTCGTTAGTTGGTGACGTTCTGTAATGTAAATTGTTAGGAATAAATATTAACCTTTCTATATTTTAAATATTCAGTTTTACTATCATGTGTTTTCTTTTGTCCCCTACATTAACTACCTCACAACTAAAACTAAGAATACTGTTGCTTCTATTGATATGTTGCTTCAGTTTCGTTAAAAATATTGAAGCTATTACCATTTTCAGTGCTAGTACCGAACTGCACATTTCTTTTATGCGATGTATGATTTTTATTTAAATAGTGTTTATTATTCTGGTATCACAGGCGGTAAACACTGGCGATACATGAAATAAAATCGTAAATTGGGAAAGAATTATTTTAAGATAGAAAGTGTTCCATACCATAGATTTAGGGTACCTCTCCATCATTTGCCATTTATGAGGTGTGAGTAAAAACCTTGAAAATACCTCATTCAGGGAGGACGGCCCTGCAGGGAATTGAACCAAGACCTCTCGCTTACGAGTCTGTGCTTTAACGACCTCAACTACCGTGTCGGTGTTTGTGTGTGCATGTGTGTTGAAAGATAAACTTGACACTTAAAAAGCGATCAGCTCTTATTAACCTGTATTATTATTATTATTATTATTATTATTATTATTATTATTATTATTATTATATTTATTATTATTATTATTATTATTATTATATTTATTATTATTATTATTATTATATTTATTATTAGGTTTATTTAAGTCTTTAACAGCTTTGGCCATTAGCGCCCCATCCAATTCAGGATGTGAAACGGTTGATAAATTTTGCTCAGGGGCCTCTTCTTTCAGGCTTGATATTCTTTTACTTACCATAAATCTACGACATGGGACCAACGGCTTTACTTCTCTTCCGAAGGATGTTGTACTTAAGATTTTACACCCTAAAACAAATATCGACTCTGGTAGGGTTTGAATTCACGACCTTGGGTCTATGAGGCAAGTATGGTTACCACTAGACCACCAAAACCGATATAACCCTGCACAAGAACACGCCTTTAAAGAGAGACTGCAGAAAGGTATAAACTTAGTGCTGGTGCAGTTAATAAAATGAAGACAGAAACCGGGTCAATTAGACCTTAGTGAAAAGAATATTGTGAATGGAAGTGAATTACAAGCTCTAAATATCATACCTGTCTCATAAGGAAAAGTAAGCTGGACCCCCAGGTTTGACCTACAGAAGGAGCTAGCTAAAAGTAAAGTTAAGGTATACGACCAGACAGCACCACGTAGGCAGTTAGAAGTAGATCAAAAATCTAGAAGACCCTTAACAGCAAATGGAAGAAGAAACCATCGAAATGGGCAACAATACAGAAACTGGATGTTGAGAACTGGAGGAAGACTGAGCTCTTCGATGGATCTCAGTTTTATGCTCTGGGCTTTAAGAGTACGGCATGTGCAGAAAAGCTGTCGAAACATATGTTGTGTACATAATGGTGTTGCTTCTTAGTACCAGATGAAGGAATAACGAACAATAAGAAGTATTTATAGATACTGAAGACACTGGTGTTACCTGAAGAAAATGTTTTCCAGCAAGATTGTGCGGACTGTCATGGTCCCAAGAAAGTGATTAATTTCGTAGAATATTATGGCATTCAAGCTATAGATTAGGCCCGACATGAATACAATGGAGAATTTATTGTCTGTGTGTAAAGACAGGTTCAGAAAGTTTATTGTTACACTAATCATTTTTTGCGTGTGGTTTCAATACAGAAACGTTCATGAAAAGTGCAAAAGTCTAGTGAATTCAATGTCAAGCGGAATACAAAAACTTATTTTCCTAAAGAAGTACATTCGAAATATCAACCATTCATTAAATTAAAACTGAACTATCAAAAGTGTAATACTTTAATAAATGTTGTGTTTGGCACTTAATTTGTACAATGGTGCATAAGTCAACAGAGTTGTGATGCTGTTTTGCATATTTCTTATTAAATATGTCCAGTTTGCGAAGTATGTGTCCATAGCCGTATTTGACAAACAACCATAAGATAATACCACACACTTTGTTACGTAACATCTGAAGAGCTATTTATAGAAAAATGCGTCATTGAATTATTTTGCTAATAGTTATTCACCGTTCTTGTATTTTGTTTTGTTTCTGGAAATGATTCTAATGATAAACCACACAGAAAATGATGACAAAGTTTGCTTCAGACCATATTAACACTTTGTTATATGGTTAATATTCAAAGTTTTCCATATGGCAAATCCCATTATTATGCAATATATATTTGTACTAAAACAAGGTATTTTTAAAAGGGATTTTATACTTTTAAGTGTTATTTATATACTAAATCTCTACCGGACTGACACTAGCTAAGTAGAATATGAAATTGGCTATCTGTGAGTATTTATTTACATTTATTTACTTCTAATAAAAGATATTGTAAACGGTTATACATTCACCATTATGGTCTTTCCCTTTTGTACTAAGTTATTTGCACGATTTTTAAAGAATAAACCAGATCAGTGTTTCCCTGGGCTGGGACAAAGACTTCAGCATACGTGCTAAATCTCGAGCTGCAAGCGTTGAATGCAGACCTACTAGGGACCATCAATCATCGGCATTGCTCATGCTCCCCGATGTTTCTCCGTTCGTTCTCAAACAAGTTGGACAAGTAGCGGAGTAAGCTGTTCATGGGAACCTTTGCCATCGCTATTATATCTTCTCCAACATCTGTTCCTCTCCCAACCCATGACCTGCATAACATTGTAGTCGAGACAAGCAGGCACGCGCGACTTCTGTCCTAGTCAAATATGATTTTAACTTTGGAGATCATCACACCAGTATTGCCTCTGATAGGTTTGTGCAAGCCTAGAGTGGTCGTACACAAATGTACTGCTAAACAAAATAAAATGAAATATTAACAGTAATATTTACTGTGCTTATCAACTAGCCAAGCCCAGTTCAGTTTCCGCTTAGAACAAATTGTCCTATCTCTTCTATAGAGCTTCTTTAATCTGAAAATGCAACTGTTCAGTAAATTTAGTTAAAGATGGAATTAGCTATAAAACATTTCACATTCCGGAGGCCTCCAATGGCTGATATGATGAAGAAAATTAAAATTGAAATAAAATGTCTAGGAAAGGCATAAAAGTGAGACCAAGAAACTTCCATTTGACTAAGCTACACCTTCTGCATAATTTATAAACGTTAATGAAATAAGTTCTACTTACTCAGTGATAGTAATACATTCATAAAAGGTCTAAGTGCACATTTTGAAAAGCAAATATGTTCTAGCATTTTAAACGTTATTTTAATAGAAGACTATTTAAATACAGCACTAAAAATTACAAACTAAGGCCATGAGCGCTCACTCTAAAGGTGGTAAAGAAACAAAGATTGCGTAATAATTACAAAGGGCTCTAAAGAGTAATGCATATATAATTATAATTAAATAAGTCGCTTTTTGAGAAAACTTAAACACAAACTTTTATGCACGGTGTCCTAGAATTGACACATAATTTTCCGAAACGGAATTATATCGCAATGGCTGGGCAAAAGCGGCAGCTGATTTAATAACCGTCAATACCTGACCACTGATAAAGCACCTATTGCAGATACTTCGTAAGTATATTTTATTTGTTGATAGTTCTCTTTGTTTCACCAGCTATAAGTACTTTACTTACGTGAACTGACACTGAATTCAGCAGTTCAGAATCACTACCAGACAAAAGAAATACTTCATAAAGCTACACAAGTAGAGCATAATATATGACATACATTAATAGCTGTGCATGGATTAAATATTAGTTTATATTGTAGTTTATGGGAAAATATATATTATCCCTAACACCCATGCAAGATGCAACTATTCCTGGAATTACGTGAGGGTATAACTTAAATATACGGTGGAACAATGTGTTTATTGAAATAAACTTTTTTTTTCTTCTTTCTGAAAACTGAACAATTTACGATCATTATTTTGCAAGTTATGATATCATAGTCATTTTAAATGTTATTCTATTCTCTGTCTCCTATTGTATGAAACAGACTGTGTTTCTCTGTATTGCAATGCAACAAGTCGTTTGCTTTACAGAAGCGTATTCTCTCTGTATCTTTATTTATTTTGTATAAGCACATGTTATAGTTGGTTGTTCATCTGAATTGGTTATTATGCTATGTAGCCAAGTTTTTCTGTTAAAATGAACAGAAAATAAAGGTTTAAAGAGAAAAAGAGCATTCAGGTAATTGATTAAATTCACGGAAAATGCAAACAACAATGGTATAGAAAAATACCATATATAGTAATTGAAAATCTGCGTATTAACCGCTGCCAGATTATAAATGAGAATAATTCCTAATGCATAATTATAATGTTTAATCTCAGAGAGATTCATTTAACAGATGAAATATATGTTGTGTTTGTGTAGAAAATATTGATCATGTTATACTGAATTCTAAAATCTAAAACGTTGAAATAACGACATTTTATTTATTTAAGGAACTCGTTTAAAGGAAGGAGATCTTCCATGAAAAATTAACTGTCGTCTGGAATTAACCAGCTCAACACATTTATGTATATTTATTTCATAAGACAGATTTAAACTACTTAATTTTTGAGAGGATAATTGTTTTCGTAAATGGAATGTGTAATTCTAAATAGCATGTATGTGTATTCCTTACTTTCTGTTCGTTAATTTGTTTTTTATGAATACACCAGCACTTAATTTATGGAATTTAGACCTAATAGAGCTACTATTTCACTCATGTGACGTCAATCGATCAATGGAACGAAACAAAATTTTGAATTTTGACCATCACAGCCCGATTACGGAGTGAAATTATGGAAAAAAAAAAAATTAAATGCTTTTTATAACGCGACGTACATTTGTCTTGTGGTCAGTGTAGCCAACTCCATACCTCCAGTACATAATTCCTGAATACGCATCACTGATCACTTTTGCTAGAGGCAATGGGGAGCTATTGATAGCAACAAAAGCATGCACAATCGACAATCATAACACAAAAGGGAGGGTTTTTAAAAGTTTTTGGTGATGCGTCGAATATGCAAATTGGTCTTATCATTAAGGAATTCAAACACCACAATACAAATAAAAATAGAGACAGTGTAGTGTTATATTTTTTGTTTTTCTTAGTTGGTATCAGAAAATCGAACGGTAGCGTTTCTAGTAGTTGACTTTTGTCCATTTCAGTCTCACGGTTTCTGAATGGAATAGCTATTCATGAGTATAACATTTTGTACAAGTGTTAATATTCTGTGGGCGAATTTCAAATATATATATATATATATATATATATACTTTTTATTCTTATTCTGTTCATAAAATAGTCCTAACCCCGTATTTTGCTCTTCTCTAGTGGCATTACTGACAATCTGCATTCTTCTGTCGCAAGATTGCTTGAAAACGTTAAGTACAAATATGCAATATTACAATTTTGGAAGTCAAGTTTAGAGGAACTATATTTAAATTGTTATTTTATTCGTGAAATAGTCATAATAAATATCTCTCAAGGGTCTGAGTTTTCCTCACTACGTTCGTGAATTTATCGGTAATCTCAGACCCTTTACTTGTGATAAATGTTCAAAACCCGCATGTATAATTATCATGTTCTACGAAGTTCAGTTCAACTTGCACTAACAGAGTTTTAGGTAAGTACTTGACATATCTTCGGACATATATCGGCCCATCGCCGGCGTTCATGCGGAAATTTCTGCTTATTTGTTCTCATTTTAAAATATTTTAATTGCTTTTTCTGAAAGGAGTAATAATGGTTTCGGGAAGGGAAGTCCTCTATATAATATATTGGTTTATACGGGAAATGGAAAATGGAGAATTATAATGAACGATGAATTGGAACATAAATATAGCTCGCGCATTATTTTAGCAGTTATTTAAAACGCAAAGATTAGAATGGTTGGGACATGTGATGAGATGTGGGATGAGAGAATAGTTAAAAGGATATTAGAAATAAAAACTGAAGGAAGAACCATAGAGGAAGACCAAGATTAAGATGAATGTGTGTTGTTGATGAAGACATCAGGGGATTAGAAGAGACGGAGACAAAAACCGTGGAAAGAATATGGATATCAATCGTTTAGAAGGTCAAGGCCAAGCTCTAAGAGTATCGAACTTTGCGCCGTTTTTTGACAAGTGATTATTCGCCAAAGTTTATCCTTCAAATTGTTTCACTTCATTTCTTCCTAAGTTTGAACTCCATTCCCGGAATATGCTGAATTTCCACCAGTACTTAAAATAGTTCAGTTTATTTTAATTCTGTTTTACTCACGTTAATAGATTTTGACACATATTGAAAAATCGGAAATAGAAAATAGTTCTCCTTTTTAATCTTCTGTATTTAAACGTCTCATAACAATATTTCCTCTTTCATTTTTTCATGTCACATTCTTCGCATATGTTCTGAATTTTATGTACTCGTTCTCCCAGTACTCTCGACACCGAGTTAATTGTACAAACTAAATCATTTTAATTCTATGATTATGGAGGTATTTGTGATCAAAACTCGTGTTAGAGTTTACTAATAAATTTGTCAAATGTAAACATTAAAGTTGTAATAAAAATCCGAAATTTCGTGCCACTATCCAGAGTTGACCGTACTGTTACAAATGCTGTAAGGAATAACGCATAGGAGCAGGACATTACCGGTTTAACGATCCCCGCCTCACTTCAGACAGAAGAACAAGCGTTTTTTTATTAGATTTTTGAGTAGGAAGGTGTAAAACTATATGAAATTCATCGACGAATGACGATTCAGTATGTTGATGTACGTTTTTCACAGCAGCGAATTTCTTAATGGAGTGGAGAGATCACGAATGATGTGACACTCGTCCAACATGGAGTTGTGAGAATATTACAGCAGTAAAATTTGGGTGCTAAAAATTGCCAGTGACGGTGGATATCTGAAATTATTCATGGCTCAGCACACATGTTCGGATGTTCGGATGCTCGGATGAAGAAGTACAGGCGCTCCATGAATAGCTGCGCAGAGAAATATGTTTTTCTAGAATAATCCATGCACTTTGTAAGCAATAGAGGACCTGTATTGAACGTAACTGAGACTACGAAGAAAAACGATACAGTTGTGCACAGCTTTTGCGATATAAGTTAATTTTTAAACAATTTTAAGATTTACATTTGACTTGCCCTCATTTTGTTGCATTGGATCAAAAATTTATATGAAAAAATCGACACAAATAATAAAAAATTACGTTAGAAAAACTTTGAATGTGAAGGTTAGATCCAGAGTTCGTTCAATCCTTAAAAATGCGCTAGACTAATATACCGCGCTTCCAGAATATGTCCTGACCTCTCGCATGGGTTTTTGCGTCTCGGTCAAGGCTGTCTCCCCTCACCGCTGCTTGCCTTCCTGCCTGTCCTTGAACTTCCGAGCAGTCACCAGTCTACATTTGTTTACAACAATGGGAGTACAGCCGTCTTTAGAACAACGTATTTTTGTGTGTAAATGTTTTAATCCAAATCAGCTTTTCACGTTCGTGTATAAGTTGTTTGGAAGTTCTCTGCGCAATTACCTCCTTTCGGAATTTAATTCACGATCTTGTGAATAAATTTGATACTACTGGCTCAGAGGAAAACGAGAAACACACGGAAAGACATACACTTTTAACAGAAGACAAATCAGACAAAATTAGAGCAAATCTTAAACTTTCGCCAACAAAATCACTACCGAAATTAGAACAAGTTGTGATTTTAATGCCTCTGCACATAAAACAGCACACAAGTGTACATGTGTCCATTGTCCACGGCAAGGTGGTCTACGTGGCACGTTTGCGTTATTATGAGTGGTTTTTTCATCAGTACCTAGAGGGTTGATCTACCCATAACTGGTGCTCTTTTCAGACGAGGCATTGTTTCACCAAAATGATCATGTGAACACTCGCAACACTTTGCTATTGTTCTGATAATCCAAATTGAATGCAAGAAACCCCTCTTTACGACAGAAAAATTGGAGTTTAGTGTGCAATTAACTCAATACTCATAATCGGCCCAAATTTTTATGACTAGACCGTAAATAGAGGTACCGAAATGACATTCTGATCCCATCAGCTGACAAGAAGAGAAATCATGTGGGTCGTTTCAATAAGATTGTGCTACTATTCATGTAGCAGATAAGTTCATGGGTAAAATCAGGGAAGTGTTTGAAGATAAAGTGATTATTGCTGATGTAACGATCTCTAACAATCTGTGATTTTTATTTGTGGTGTAACCTGAAGGATAAAGTGTACAAAACAAATCCTCACACATCGGAAGAACTCAAAGAAAGCACACAAATGAAATCAGAAAGATTACAGTGGTCGAAAAAAATCGTGTCAACTGGGATGTGTTAACCCGTGCAATGACTGTTTAGCTGTAGTAGGATGACATTTCAAATATTTGATTTTAAGGTAAGATTTCATACGGGATTTTAAGAAGCGAAGTCAGAGTGCAGACGCAGCCAGCTGTAGCATACAGACGCAAAGCCTCTTGCCCGCGGTAAAGACGTATTTTGGAATTCGGGTAGAAGTGTAAAAGTGACAATAACATTGTGGATAAAATATTTAAATTTGTAATTAATAGTTCTATTAAGAAGAAATATGTCATATAACTATTAAATAGTGTTAAATAGTTCTGATACACACTTACATTTAAAAACTAAGATGTTCTTTTAGTAGTAGAATTATTCCCAAAACAAAGGGATATCTAAAGGCATTATTTTAAATTACCTTAGCACAAACCAAACTTTTGGATGTTTGGTGGTTCAAATGTACAATATATGTTTTACATCAATATTTTAACAAGCTTCACTACCGTTATTAGCTGTAAAGGATACAAGAAAGTTCAGATTGCTTTAATCGCGAATGTAGTATAATAACATTAGTTAAAGAATGCGAAACAAAGCAGAGTGTGCGACAATATAATTCCTAGCATTTAAAGGTAATGAACTTTCTAATTCAAACTTCTTAAGAACTGATGTGAACAGTGGTGATCTAACAACTGAATTGTTGCTGAGCTTAAATGTAGCCAATTAATGAGCAAATTAAATTCGTAACAGTTAATTTAAATGTGTCCAACAAATTTCGCATATCAAACAATATGGGGCATAGTCACTTCAGAAAGACAAGACCAGAGGCGTAGATTGATATTACAATGTGCTCAAATGTGGAGTCACGTTGCACCATATCTCAAGTGAGTTTAGAACGACATCCTGCCGTTAATGTCAGCAAGTTCTTACTTTAGGAACAAACTGGAGGAAATCATCAGGATATGATTATGGAAATATGGTGCAACAGTACGACAGATAATGTTAAAATAAAGATTTCTCTATAATTTTCTGAACAACAAAATTGTTTGCTGAATATATGTTAAACAAGTAAATTTTGAATGATAAGCAGTCATTAAACCTAAAATAATGTTGAAACGCTTGGCCCACTCTACAGAAAATAATGATCCAGAAAACTAAAATTAAAAAATATAGTAAGGTCTTCCATTTTACGAGAAATTAAAGTTTTATAGACTTGCTAAAATTATCATGACTTAACGCTATGACCTATCAGCGTACATTCCTTAGTAAAATGTTACAAAATGTACCTTGAACCAGAGTAATAATTAAGTAAATCCTATACAGATAAAACCTTTTCCTAATACATTATATCTTGGTCATCTGATAGAAACATTGAAGAAGGCCTCGGAAGAAAAATTTGATACAAAGCCAAAAAGTACACCCTACCCCTAAACTGGGGTCCTCTTGCTGCGTCTTGTCCAAAGAAAGCAACGTCTATTCAGTTTACTGTGCTGACATACGATGCTTTGCAACCAATGAGCAAGTAAAGTTGAAACAGGCCATGCATATGTTGCAGCAAAAAGGGGGAAGAAGGGAGTAAGAAAAGGGGGGGGGAGATACAAGTTGAAGATAAAGAGTCGTGTATCACTCAAAAGTATCAAGAATACCGGACTTTAGCAGCAGACGAGAGAACACGAAGCAAACACGCCTCTCTGGTGAAGGCAATGGTTGTTCAATCGAACAGTCCGAACACGTGGCCCATTTCGTAACGCTATCGGCTGGAGATTGAAGGCTGTAGAGAAATTACTGATCTTCTTGTTATTTTTGAGAAGCTCCTACAAACGAACATTAACCATATTGCGTGTACTCGACGCGGTTGTCTCAACCGCAAAGATGGCTAAAATGATTATTTTCTTCTTCTATCACACATTGCTTGTACCTTAACCACAAAAGTAATATTTCTACTCGTGCTGCTGCCACGTGCTGGTCTGGTCTCGGAAATTGCTTTCAGCAACCGAGCGCACATAATTACCTTTCTAGCGAAACCTTCCTGTTCGCCCGCTCCGGGCGATCAGCTCTCATGTATTTCCATTTAGACTTCATAAAGCAACGGTTTCGGAGGAGTATCTTTAAATGTGGCATATTGGGTTTTTTAAGGTTCGGTTTTTACTTTTTCAGAAAGAGCAAATATTTCTTAATAGAGCGATAGTCCAAAATATATAAATTAATTTTTGGTTTAAAAAGTATTGCAGTATTAATGTTCTTTTATTTGAATTGCTTCTCAATAGTCGATTAACAGGATCATAAAGCCCTTTTTTGCATATCACAAATTTTCTAAAAATACCTTTTTCTTAGTTGTTATACAATACAAATGTTATTGAAGGGAAAACGTTATAAAATTCTTGATGAATGGAAAATAGCAAGGAATATTTAATTAGGTAGTTCCATTTTCCATCTGAATAATGCTAAGTGAATGGTAAGCTCAATTAATCCATTTATGAAAGACCGTGCAGCAGTATTTCCTAGTGTTTGTTGATCATGGATAAAATTTTATACGCTACTTAATTCTTTCTAGTCTTGCGCCTTACTATTTGTACTTACTCTTTTTGTGATACATCTGCCACCGTTTAAGGGACGCACTACTATCAACTGTCAGTTGAGTGGATGTATTGAATAATCATGTTAGCAAGTCTCTGTCACAATCTAAGGCGTTACGGCCTCTTATTCGAGAAGAAAATCTAAGTTTTCTTGAGTCTCTTTTCGAACCGTAAGGAATTTTTAGAAATTATATAACAGAACATTATATTTCTTGAGTTTTATTTTCATAAAATATAGTGATTTTAACAGTGGTTTAAAAATAAACCGTTGCATATATTGTTAAAAATAAGATTCAACAACCACAACAAAAGTAATTTAGAAAATTGCTCTTATGTTCTTTAACAAATAACAAGTAATTTGTTAACATTATTGACCAAGGGTTCCATTCCACAAAATTATAATGTAATACATTACAAATATGAACTAGGAAATTGTAGTTATTGGTAGAATTGTGTTCCACAAAGTCTGCTTCTGCAATTGTACTTTACACCTCCGTGCTTATACTGTGAATAAGTGATTTTTCATTGTTTTGCTGCACAGAAGTGTAGTATTAGTCATGCTCTTGTAATTTGCATGCATTTCTCTACAAGTGTAGGAATATTGATAACGTCAAATAATTGTGTAATTTTTAATATCTTATTAATAATTTAGGAAATCAATTGATGTGATGGGGTAGTAGTGAAAGTGATTATTACAATGATTAGAATATACCTATGCATAAAGAAAAAATCAGCATTTGAGATCAATGAATATATTAGGTTACGCAATTATAGAAAGACTTACGACTGACACTAGCCTTTCCTGTTTCAAGTGCATATTTCAATCTAGTATCTTATTTCATGTAATTTTTAAGATTATTGCTAAATAACACGAACACATTTTTTTTCCTTTACCTCATTCTCTTTTAAAACAAATACTTTTTACAAATTTTCTTGAAATTAAAATATTGCCAAGTGATACAAACAAATATATAAATAATGAAATGGACTAATGAAATAAACGATCGAGCGTAATTGGGAAGCTCGATTCTCATGCCATTTCTCTGCTTAAATCCTAGGCAAATATATTCGTAATCTCTTAAGTGAAAGATTACACAGGCACATCGACAATTTCAAATAAACTGTTTAATTTAAACTGGCATTATTTCTTAGAAATGTTGAACCAATATTGTAATAATAATAATAACAACAACAATAATAATAATAATAATAATAATTTATTACTAAGGAATAGACATAAGCTACTTCAAATTATGACATGTGGTAAAGTCCTCTATCTTCCTCTTTTAGAACGTCGCTTGTAATTGTTTACCAATACTTTTAAGTGTTACACATTATTTTGTGGAAAAGAAAATTACAACTTCATATTTTTAAAGGGTGATATACTTGTAATATGTTAAACTATGCTTTTGTAGAATAGAGCCCAACTGAGCAAGAAAATTTTACAGGGCAACAATTACATAACAGTGCAATGGGGGAAAAAAAGGTATCCCCAGATTCCAGCAACTTAATTTAACTCCAAAAGTAATATAATTTTTTAAAAAGTGCTTTTTCAGTCACAGCTAGAACACCTATCAACCTCCATTCGCGTGTCACTCTTGCATTATGCCATTGCATATATACAAACAGATTTCCTTTTATTTTAATGCACGAGGAACCTTATTTCTAAGACTGAGATGAATTTTTGGTGCTGATATCAGGAAATAATTTATTTTTATGTGTTAAACTACTTGAAACATGCGACAAAATTGCAAAAATATTTAATTAAGTTTGAATTAATTTATGTCAATATAAATAGTACTCAATCTATAGCATTTATGCCGTGTCTTCCTAACTGCTGAATAATTACAGTACACAATGAGACTCGTTTTTAAGTAGTCCCTCTGAAATGACTGACAGTTATTACGGAACATTGACTTATAATGAAAAAAAAAAAAAAAAGAAGAAAAAACACAAGTAGTCAGTCTGTCAAACTTATATCTATGCATATCACTCACACTTCCAACAATATCCTTTTCTTACTGGCCGTCCAGCACATTTTAAATACTACACATAATGGGTATTTCACTGTGTTTTATAACGCTTCTGTGCAATTTTTAAACACTTTGCTGTAGATCTACTAAGAGTACTGCAGTGCTGACTGCAGAGATATACCATATGTCGTTTTTAACAGTTTCACTCAACATTCCGTGAACATACATTTATTAGAACATTTTAATAAACACACAAATTTTAATATAATTTATATATTACTATGATGTTTTGTATTGTATTTTGCTATTTTTACTTTATTAAAAAAAACTACTCTGTTATTGTTAAAGTGTTTTGTAGATGAGTACACGCGCATGAATAGGTTGGTATCAAATAGGAAAAAAAGCATTTCTTAAATCACCATCCAGTATTTATCTCTTCAAACACAAAAACCCTGATCTTCCTTTTCCCTCTTTGACTATAGTCAGTCTCATGCTGGATTACTTACTTAGCTAAGTAAATGCTGTTCTGTACCACGAAAAAAAAAAAAAATGAACGTTTGCATGCATTATACTCAAAATGCACAAAACGACGCTCTTCTATCGAAATACTTTAATACTTACTGAAATCTGATTGTTTAAAAAATGCCGATGCCAGAGATGAATGGAATATTAAAGCAGGCAGTTCCAGCATTTTCTTGGTTGCTAATGGTGTTTAAGTGATAACTTACGCAACAGTCATAGCTGCGATCTTTCTGACTCCCGTTCACCGCGCAACCAGCTTGAACCGACCGACTAGCCATTGCGCGTGGAGCGGTCCCGGGAAGAAAAAATAACCCATCAGTATGCACTGTCTGTGAGTTGTTTGCAATTTTTGTGCATATTTATATTTCAGCTATGAAAACGTTATTTTTGGGTTAATTTTCTTGCGTTGATTTTACAAGTGTTTATGTTTCAAGCATTGTGTGTTATTTAAAATATACTTTTTAGAATAAATGCAGACAGTTTAGCCGGCCCTATATTTCAATTAATTTTTAGAAACATTTTAACATTTTCAAACATTACACTTGATTTCCTGTTGTAACATAGCTAGAACTTTGCACTTAAAGGACCGCCACGAGTGGCCGAGGTCGTTAAATCGCTAACTCGTGAGCGGGAGATCTGGGGTTCGAATCCCGCCAGGACCGTCCTCTCTGACTGAGGTTTTTTCCAGGTTTTCCTCAGTCCTCATAAATGGCAAATGCCGGGGAGGTACCCTAAACTTAGCCCTGGGACGTTTCTTTCCTTAAAAATAAATCCTTTCCCAATATATCATTTCATTTCATGTATCACCAATGTCCATCGCCTGTGGTGTCTCTGTAGCAAAAACGGGCGTTAAACACTATTCAGTTCAGCACTTAAAGGAGAAATTATATGTGAATATGGGGGTCAACTCAAATCCTTTTTATACACAACTTCATTGTTTTCACATTACATACTAAAAAAAAAAAACACTTCCATATTACCACCTTCTCTACATAAATTATACATATTCTACATTTTTACCACACAAAAACTGCATATAACCGATTTTAACGCATAAAATGTGTTTTTCATTTTGCCACATAAAAATGAACTCCCTAGTGACATTACAATTTCGGTACTCGCCTTTCAATGTGTTTAATAATAATAATAATAATAATAATAATAATAATAATAATAATGTTAGTATACCAAATTCGAGCCTGAGTATTAGGAGTGCCTAAAATTTACTCTTTGAGCTGAGAAAAGCTGTTTATAAAATTCTCAACTAGGAAGCCGTTTTAAGAGGAATCGAACTTCTGACTATGTGTATATTGTGTGTGGACAGTTTGGAGAAATGTAGCAAACCGATAACGTTTAAAGCTTCTCCATTAAGCCTTTCAAGAAGGCCTATAATGTGTTATCTAATGACTGGCGAAGAAACTGAAACCATTTTTTGTTCTAAAATTTGATATGTCGCAGAGTATGCTAATGTTACTTTAGGGGAGTCTCGGAACCCTTAGTGATTCGCGGTTACCCTGAAGCCTTTTATGTGAAACAATGTTGACATGGGATACGCCACTGGCAGAGATTGAGACGGTATTTGTGCCGGCAGGATCTAGCTATCGACCGGAAGTGGCAGGTTCGTCCAGGTCAACCCCAGGCTAAGTTCCCACACTCGACCGGCTCGCTTCTAAACAGCCGTGGGGCGTGCGTGGAAGTTCAAGTTATTCGGTCGTTCGACTCGCAACACGCCGCTATCGGGTGACTGCGCACCACCTCATTGTGACACCAGCACTGCCCGCACGTCTGTTAGGACCTCCGTCACCTTTGCCGTTCCCTAGACTTAATATAAAAGTGCAAAGACCAAGTAACTACATGGTTTCCTTGAGGAAATCTCTCATAGGACAGCTGCTGGAGAAATGTACACAATGTCAGTTGGATTTAAAACTTGTCATTGGTGCGTACCACAGCGTCTGCTGCATCTGCTTCTAACAACTTTTAGTGACTAAAACGTGAACTAATTTGAATCCCGGTTAGCTCATGCCTAGAATCAAAATTTGCCAAATAATAGGAGAATAAAATGATTTCGTGCTTTTGCCTAACGAATCTAATAATTGATTATAGTTCAATGTCTACAAACTTAATTCGAAAATTTCGCACTGAACTTTTGGTAGGAGCAATATCCAACTGAATTTTCAAAAGTTTTTTTTTCTAAAAGTCAACTGTTTTTCAGCTAAATAATTAATTAACAGCACGTTTATTAAAAATGAGCACAAGCTGCAAGCTTACATAAAATCAGCTTGACTTCTGCAAGAGTAAGTTTTTAAAAATATTAATATTAAATACTATTTCTAATATTTTAGGCAATGGAAATCCTGTGAACGCCTGTAATTTTAAGGGGGCATTTGAAAATTGCATATTTTTATATTTTTCACGTTTATTTTCCTCCGTTTATAAAAGAGCAAATAAAACTAAATTTTGTGTGGTGCCTAATATTTTATACTTTTTCTCAATTTGGATAGTTATGCAGGTAGATAGAATAATAGAATAGTTCCCTTTTTGCTTAATAAATTTCAGGATAGATTTATTAATTTAAGTACAATTCAATTTTAAAATATATTAGACTGCAGATAAAATTAAAACGCAAGCAAAAACAAGTTGAAATCTTATTTGGTAAAATTAATTAATATTATATAGCGTATTAACCAGCAGTGTTGAACAAACCGGTCTCTTAAACACAAATATACCGCCACGGGTGGCCGAGGTCCTTAAAGCATGGACTCGTGAGCGGGAGATCTGGGTTCGAATACCGCCAGAGCCGTCCTCCCTGACTGAGGTTTTATTCCAGGTTTTCCTCAATCCTCATAAATGGCAAATGTCGGAAAGGTACCCTATACTTAGGCACGGAACGATTCCTTCCTTAAAAACATAAATCCTTTCCCAATATATCATTTCATCTCGTGTATCATCAGCCTCTGTAGCAAAAACGGGCGTTAAAGACGATTCATTCATTCATACAAACAAAGACATGCAGTGGTAAAGTATTATAAAATGTATCTGGGACACAAAATAGTTAATTGTATTACTATAATTATGCTTATTAACATAAATCAGCTGTTAGGAGTGTGAGTACACAGATTTTGTGTAATAATGGATTCATATATGACGAATAAAATCGTCCATATGCAAAATGGAGCTACCATGAAAAATAAAGGAGATAATTAAAGATTATCGAATATGTTATTTGCACAGTATGGCAAAAGAGTATAACTAACGAAGCGAATATTTTGTTCACTAATTTGGATTTCACTGCCATACATACGTTCACACTTACAACTGGTTTACTAGTAAGCCTAAACTAGGCTGGGGAACAGCGCTTGGCAACTGGTTTTGCCACGTGCCTGTGCATGTTTGTTATGAGCTCTGGATGTAAGAAGGAAAGGGGTACCTTTCTTTCACCCTTTCCCGTGACCTGAGCTAATATGTACGCGGAAGGTGGTTTGTGTGAAACTACGCTGCGCACAAGAACAATATTTAGTCTGAGGATCAAAGATAAAGGATATTCAAATGTGAATTGTGGGTTGTTCGGGTGTATCGTGGACATTTAAATGAAAGTCGTCGTCTTTACTATATTCAAGAAATTTATTAATGACAATAACTGTAGGGCAATATGACACTATGATATGTTTATTTACAGAAGATGTTCAAAATATGTGCCGTTAGAGTGTATGTAGGTATAACTTCTTTTTATCTAATTTTGTCCTAACCTCGCTAGAGCTTCTACGTTCTGTCCAATCTCTAGGGCTGCTTCAAACACACGTGTATGAAGACAATCAATTTTAGTAGCCTCATCATGGAGCATCTTGCTCTTCAAAAGTCCCCAGATATACAAATCTAAAGGAATGAGATCTTGCAAGCCAAGGTACTGGTTCAAATCATCTTATCCACTGATCAGGAAATGTGCGATTTAAATGTCATCGAACAACTGTATAATGTGAGGGGGGTCCCATCACGCACAACTCACATTTTTGCCTTGTTTGAAGAGGAATATCCTCCCAAAGAGTGGACAGTGTGTTTTTAAGAAACTGTTTGTAATTTGCTCCAGTCAAAATTGGGGGTAATGTAAAAAGGCTCGTATCACCAATTATATTCAGTGAAAACCGCTAATGGAGATGATAATGGAGATAAGTGTTGTGAAAGTTCAAAACTCCAACACGATTGAAACACGCTTCATCAGTCATTAGCCCTGTGGAGAAATATTAAAATAAATGACGCACTTACTGCTCTTTCAGCCACAGTCTGAATGTTACTCCAGGCGTGTGATCATTTACTCGGAGGTGTTGCACTCTTTGACTATGATACGAGCAAAGTACAAGTGTTCCCTTCTTGTTCTATGAACTATTCAATTTGATATATCAACAGTAAGTGCCATACCTCTGGTCCTTGCGCCTGGATCCCCCTCCACAGGCTACAAAATTACTTCCTCTGTCTACAGTGCCGCATGTGCGAGCTGTTGTCCTCGGCTTTCAGGGTGAGGAATCAACTTTTCCATTCTCGTACTCTTGAGCTACTGCAGTAAATGATCTTATCCCTATACAAACGTGTGGCTTCATGCGCATAGGCAAACAGCATATCCATGATTTGAAAGGACTGGCATAGGTCTGAATGTTCCATTTCAAATCGAGTAGGCATTCAACACATCTGGAGCACTGACAGACAAGACCCAGCACTTGCACAGGTAGCCTCAACGTGCACTAGGTCTCTCTAGGCACAGGCTAGCGTTGCGCAAATACCAAGCGTATCTCCACGAATTTATTTCATTAGACGCGCTGAAATCCAATTATGTAACATCAACTCGTTTTAGCAAAAAATGATAAGTACATAAATAATTTTTTGATGCCCTAACTATGTAAAATTCAGTAGTAAAAGATAAAGGGTTCCTGACATAGTGGCAGTCAAACAGTCGACACATTTTACTATTTTGTTATGAAATGATTCGCTAGAGAGAAAAATGGAAGAAGATTAATGTTGCTGCCTAACATCAAAAAGTCTCGCTGTTAAGGTCTGTGCAGTCATAAGCTTAACAACCTGTTTAACATAGTAAATAGCAAAAACATAATCTATTTGGAGCAAAGTGAATAGAACAAATAATCCATCTATCAAAATTTGGGCCCATTCTTGTAGACAGACTGAAATTAACAGTGATGGCTAGGTGAACATTCGTAATTAAGGAAAAGGTGGTTCACAATGAATTCTAGTTCGGACAACACATATAATTCACACAGCTCTCTTTTGAAGTGGTGTAGTCATCTTAGAAAATGGAGCGTGATTGTCTCACAAGTGAGTCCCATTACTCAGATAGCCGTCAATTTTACCGTAGTAAAAGATCATTAAAGATGATCTTGGTAGTGTTTGCGAACTCTAATCATTAATATTCCACTGCTCACTTTTTTAGTTAGGTGATAAATAGCATGTGTACTAGCCAAGACCTGCCTCAAAATGGATACCAGATAAGAGATCAATAGTACTATGGTAAGAGAAGTTAATGTCAACACTTTTATTTTGGTTAATGCTAAGTTTATTGACATCGCACCAAAACCAACAAGAATGCATATCTTGAGAAATCATTAAGTTTGAAGTCAAAATAATTTCATTTTTATGGCATAGTCTTAAGATCTAAATCATCTTCAAACACATAAGTCTCCAAGCATTCACCATACGTTCAAGCCGGAAGGCCATTAATATAAAAAATAAGTAGTAAACAAAGGCTTAAAATAAATATATCATGAAATTGAAAAATTATTCATTATGAAAATTTCCATTGTTATTTTTTCATGAAAAGGGCATTTGCAAAATTCCTCCTAAGATTTTATGCTTTCTGATTTTTTTATAGATGGCATCTCAATCTACATACCGAACCTCAATGGTTAAAATATGTGCAGTATAAATGGAGGGGGATATTCTTTTCTGAAATTTTAATATTAAACATTTCCTCACCATAACACGTGAAAAGCTCTTCTATTTAACATAAGCAAATGTCTGAGATTAATTGTTGGCCTCAACAAGAAGCCTGTCTAAGCAAACTCGTGTAATTATTTTGAAAATTGTAAGTTATTGTAAACTTTTATAAAAAAATCACTTTTGAAAAAGAAAAACGAGCATCAACTTAAGATTGCTGTAAAGGCAATTGTAGTCATAGCATGTAGGTTTCAGTTTCCTTTTCAGTAGCACTTTTGCTCAATTGACAATCATTAAATTCGCTTATTTATTGCATTTTTAACCCAAGTTTGGCTAAACTTCCCCAAATATATTCCCAATGTGCTTTCATTTCTAAAATCAACAACGATAAACAGTTTAACTATTACTTCCAGTTTCACACTGCTAACAGATTTGCCACACTACAACACCGTAGTCAAATTCAACCGCAGGGCGAAATTGCAGCCAATAAACTATGAATAATTTAAAAAGTCGGCAAGTAGGAAAAAAGGGCATAGCTAGGGTTGGTTTAAAGGTCCAACCGAGATCGTACGCTAAAATGTTTTTATGTATATCTTGACAATTTTGTAGATATTAATAAAATGCTTTAACAGACGCGAAACTGAGAGTTAGTTTCAAATTTACATTAAAACTTATTTTTTTACCCCTGAGGGTGTATGTACTCTCTTAAACAGCATATTAGATCATGTTGAAGCAGTTAATACAGGATACTCATTTCACTATGCAATCGCAAATGTATTTAGGCAACGAGGTGTTTCGGAGTTACGACCTCGCTACCTGCCGAGGGGAATCATGTTGTACAATCAGAACTCATAGTACACAATTTACTCCCTTATTTATTAGTAGTAAATAGTAAAAAATATTGTGCTCATCATCATCGTGGGTCTGTAAATGCCTGTCCTCCACTGTGAGACATATCTTTATTCTTGAATTATTTCTAAAACATTTTGAGACATTCGCCGCAATTCATCCACCCGAATATTGTAAAGTGCCTCCTGGCTATTATTTGTTAGAATGATAATTTTATAGCTAAGTGGCTTTATGCAAACTGCCAATATCTTGCGTGGTAAAAACGTTCCAGAAATTTCTAATCGATGGCCTATTTCATCAAAATTCTCAAATAAAACCCGTTATTTCTATATTTTGTCTCTGCTTCTTGGGCTGGAACTTTGTTCATGAATCTGAAAATTGCACTTCCTGATGGAGATGTTACTACTGGAAATGTAGCACCATATTCCCGCCTACGAAACTGTACTATTTCTTTGGCACTTAAACAGTAAATATGCTTTGTTTTTTTGTATATCTCACTTTCAGTTTATTTTAAACCCACAGTATAAAGTAAAACACGCACTTTCTACAGATATGCAACTAAAAGAGTTTGCTTTAAAACATGAATGAAAAGTTTAATTGCCTGCGTCAGCAAATATTTAACTCAACTTACTATGAATCGCGAGTTCACTGAAGGTCAATAACAGGTTTCCATTATAGTATGCAAATTCCGATTGTGTAGCGGAATTAGGCCCGGAATATGTTTGCTATAATATGGAGATTATAATGTCAAGTACCTAATTTTCCTAATGAAGATTGGAGAAAATGTTTATTATCCAAAAGTTTGACAGAATTGTGTAAATATTGTTTAATTATGAAACAAGTTTTCAATTTTCATTTATGTAACTATCTTTAATTCAATGTTTTGTAATTGGTATTTGTTGATATATTTAATTGTCATAAGTATCTGGGAATAGAATCCAATATTCTGACAATACTCCAAGTAATCCGCAATAGGGAGCCTGTTTATGGAAATTGCGATGACACGTAATGGTTCGTTCAGTCAGTTTATAGCTACAAGAACCTTTAAGCTTTTGCATGTATTTTCGATGATGCCACCTCTAACTGAATCTGCTTTAGTCTCCCTTTTGAAAATTGAAATGGCCTACCACTTCATAAACCACCTTCCACTTCTTTGCACCTATACAGGAAGTGAAAGATTCAATCTCAGTTCTCGGAAATTGCAAAGGTCTTCCCACAATGTTTCTTTCATTCTTGCAGGGATATTTTAGGTTTAGTCTCGCAAAAGTGCAGGACCGTTGCAGTAGATGTTGAAAGTGAGGTTTCCTTTTAGCCTGAGGCAACTATCAAGTTGCTAGACCACACACCTGTGGCCACGAATTGGATATTTTTGTTACAGAGAAGCCTTTGTGCAACGCATGTTTGGCACAAGAGAGGGGAAAGCTGAACGTACTCAAATGCATGGCGTGCATACAATGTGTAGAGGTGATTCTTCAAGTTGTATTGCTTCCACGGTGCAAGAAGGGAACTTTGACAGCAGAAAATCTGTCCCTGAGTGACAACTGCGTCTTGGAATTAGCAGTGCAAACATATTCAAAATGCGCTCCTTGAGTGCAGACATACCAAGACTGACTGTTTCAGGTGGACTGCACGCTGCAGAAATAGTAAATCTATACAGTAAGAGAATGAAAATTCAGAATGAGAACGTAATTATAATTTCACCACAAATAACTTCGAAAACAGTATGTCAACACTAATGCTTCTCCTAAACGCTTTCACTAATTTTACACAGCAGTGCTTGAAAAACGGTAGTTAAGTTGTTGGTCGCTGACAGATTTTATGTGGTGTGCTACTATCCTCCTCATACACAAGTCTCGTGAGCCGATGTTCAGAAGTATGCTGTGAAGGATGTTTGAGGTACAGTTTCATGACACAAAAGAGTCATTTTCTGCAATTTCTCCTGGGGAATGCGCTTTTTTTTTATTGTCCTCTTAACTGTTGAAGGAAAAAAAAAAAGCAAAATGTGGTGAAGCCGCCATTCAGTATGGCTAGAAATGGTGAACATACGACTTGCTTGAGCCAATGGCCAAACAGCATGTATCAACCGTAAACAAGAAATGCGTACAAAAATGACAATTGTTCTACTTATCCTATTTGCACCAAGTTAAGATACTGTGCTACATAATAATTTGACTGACCGAACTTAATTCTCCAAATATTTGACAACCCTATAGGAAAATATTCATTGTCACTCTATTTAGCTCAAGACGTAAATAAACAATCTCTAAATGTTCTCCTGCCGATATCTCTTCTATCTTCGCAGATTGGTCCCTCTTGTTTCTTTGTAGAGAGAGGGAGGGGGGAAAGGTACAAATATAGAATAACATTTTATTTTTCACTGTTGCTATCAAGGTAACCAATAAAAGGCAAATGAATAAAACACAATGTGTAGCCACATCAAGACTTAACAGTCTATGGAAAGTGAATTGGGTATCATGATTAAATTGCAGAAAATTGCATTTTTGTTAAAGAAACTGCATTTTCACTGTTTTGAAAAGCGGGGTAAAAATATGGAATGGTGTTGAAAGTTTAGTTAAAACTGTTTATTAAAAAGATGAAGTGAAACTTTTTTTTCATGTGAATCTAACAAGAAAAAAATAACTCATAAATTCCTTGTCATTCTTCATTTTCAATAATCACAATCAGCGTGTGTTCACAACTCGCACATTTTACACAATAACATAATTGCATTTTCCCTGGTAAATCTGAAAAAATGACCGACGATTCCTGAAACATAACCTGTTCCATGTCTCTTCATTAGAAGCTGCAGCCAAATTTTCTTACCCCTCACTTAAAATAACGTTGAAATTATTTCTTTTTTCTAACTGGAATGCTATGGTCTACAAGTTCCTTCTTGTTAGCCTAAGAAGTTGTCCATTTTAGGAGCATATTGAAGTTATTACTATTTTATTTGAGGAGGTACCACTGTTTTCGGCTCATTTTTACATTTGAACAGCCTCACTTGCTGACGTTTTTTTAATTTACCAACATAAACAGCATCTTTTTGTCACTTAAAATATTTGCGATGCTTTAAGCAAGCTCATCTTTATTTCTCTTACTTGTTTTATTGCTTTCTATATCGCGTGTACTATCTGGAGGGCGATTACTGGTATTCCATATTAGACACACTGCAGCCCTCGAAATTCTAAACTCAAAAAATGTGAAACCTGATATGAAAGACAACCAAATTATGCATGGTAACGGTTCCTGATAGTATGTGTGCTACAGTGTGATGTGCGATTCACTTCGATAAAATTAATAAACAATATGTCACACCGTAATACCTGTTTACTCTCAAAGCATTCTTGGCTCTTCCCAAAAATAAAAATCACTTCAGATTGTGAAGTTTGGCTTCCACCACCTAAATAGCAGCTTGTAACGGCCGGGATTAACGCTGCTTACCATCTCTTTATCAAAGTGCAGCAACTGCAGGCAAACAATCTTGGTATTCCATATTAGCACCCCTATTCCATTTTTGTCTCCTTTATTGCACTTGATAAAATTGCTTATTTTTTAGTGATTTCAATGTCTATGAGCATTTCCTTAATTGCTAAGAAGTAACTGCCTATTAGAGAGAATTAGAGTTGGTTATAGCTACGTTAAGTCTTGTTCATATTACAAAAGTCTTAGGTGAACCACCTAGTTTCTTCGTTTTTCATGATAATGACAAAAAAAAACTAACAACAAAATTTACATACAGGTCTACAATCTTACTTTGAAAAACGTTTTTATTCGTTTTCAACATGGTGTACTCCATAGATAAATTAAGTCTCCATTCCAGTATGTGCAGTTGTTTGCGTTTCTTCCAATAGTCTGTTGTTTTCAAACCATATTTTTTTTTTAAAAATCTTCTTATTCATGATTTTGATGTTTAAAAGTTTAACCAAATTACGAAATGTTAGACTCTTACAACTATCAGCATTTCAGATGCATGTATTTGTTTTTAATATTGTGTGCTTTTTACAACACTTTATCTTGGCCCATTTTGACATACTTTATGCATTTTTTATCTTAAAGCAACTTAAATTTCACCACGTGCTTATGATAAGCTAACCACGGCACATTTAGCATGTTGCATGCTACACCACTTCGTTTGCACGAGTGTGGAGTTATGCTTGCGTTTTAATTGTTACTCAACTTGATACTTTCATTTGCATATCTGGTGCACTCCAATGTATTTTTTATAATCTTATCTCATTGGCGAGCTTGCACACGGTAACTTGTTTATATTATTTGCATTGTTTGCAACGTCAACGATTTTTTGTTTGAATTTCTACCTATATTTTAAGTTATTTTATAGAGTTTATATAAATTTATATCCTTTGATCTTAGGGAAAATATGATCATTTAAAGCTTTTGAATATTTTGTCACTCTTTGCATGCACTTAAATACTCTGGCGCATGCAAATATAGATTCTCAATAACTCTCATGCAGCGAACCTGAAAATGTAACACTCCGCATAAGACGATATAAGTATTTTCCGAACGCAAAAATGGCTATTACATCCAAACTCATTATTTCAAGCCTAATTCATGCCTAAAAGAGAACAGTTTGTGTTAAATATTTGGCATTCCGGACTACACATTGCGCTTGATAACTTTTATTATTTCACATCTAAATGAATTAGCTGTTATCGTGTGCCAGTTTTAGAAAATTTCAGCCGCTATGCAAGTAATTTCTGTTGCTGCGTCTGACGATCTGCTTTTGCAAAATACTGTCACCTTTCGGAGCGTTCGCTTTAGTTTGTTATATAATGCAATTATTTCAAGTTTTTAGAAGAGCATAACTTTGTGAGTAAGGGTATTCAAAGTTTCAGCTGTAAGAATGAAAAAGTATGTTATTTTAACTTTACGTTTCCGAAAACTTCCACTCCAATTGCAAAATTGAAAGAATGGCGAAACATATCCAATATGCTCAAAAACAACATAAATACATCCTGTCCTTAAAGAAGAGTCGCCTTTTCATAAATGTTGTTCAAAATAATATCTTAAGCAGCAATACTGTATAATCATATGGGGAATAAAATCTTTTGTTCAGCATAAGAAAAATTTTATTTCAGAGGCTACAATTAATGAAATCGATATTAGTACAATGTACTTTCAGTTTAAAGATTGTTGAATTGTACACCGCCTTGTGTTGCAATCGACAATTTCTTTATTGCAATACCTCGTGATGGATTAGCAGCAGGTAAAGCAATAAAGCGAATTGCCATTTTATTCTTATAAAGTATATATGTGACAAATTTGTAAAGATATTATGTTCCAGCTCCCTCGTCGCCATTCCCTTAGCTTCCATGCATCGTGCAGAAGTTGCATGTTAGTGGTAAAATTTAATGCAGAATTGTCATTATCTATTCACAATAGAATCACGCGCAAGCCCCGTTACCATTTAGTTTCATTCCTTCTATTTTAGTAACTACCTAAATCTTGGCATAAATATAATTTGAAAGGATCTGCATAAAATTTTTGGCAATCAGCTGCCAGAGAATATCACACTCATTGAGTACGCTACTTTAGGTTTAACCATGGAACAGGGAGATTATGAAAACTGTGTTTCTGTGACAGCGCTTCATATTGTTGGAAAATCACCGAGCGATTTTGCAAATCCTTAAAACATAAGTAGAACGTTTATATACTGCACCATCCGACATTTCATTGAAACAGCTACTGTTGATGACCGCAGGAGATACGCACTTGTGGGCTGTGTGTGGACCTTAGTTGTCTTTTAGTGACGGTCTGTGTTCGGAAGCACACTGTGATGGCTCCTAAGATAAACATATCCAGAGTTCTAGATAAGACGCTTTTCGGCGCAGTACTGGGCATTTGTTAACTGCAGAACTGATGTTGAGATGCAAATGACTTCTACGGCGTTGCTAACAACATGCAACGGAATACTCCTTTTTACTAACGGGAAAGTATTCCATATTGAAGAAAATTGCAAATGTCTAAATAACAATAAAATTGTTTCAAATTCATGAAAAGATTGTGAGAGAGTCCTGAAGATTCAAAGAAACCACCTCAGTAATGGTCTGGTATGGAGCTTTAATGGCATCGCCAAGCTCTATTTCTGTCAAAAGGGATTGAAGACAACCACCAAAGCGTACGAAATCACTCTGCTGGAATATATGCGGAAGAACCTTAACATGACTTTGTTCAAGAACAGGTATTGGAGCTTACAGCAAAATTCAGCTGCAGCCCTCAACACAATATTCCCCATACTTGGCTTGAGAGGATTGTTCTGAATGTTATTAATACTCAAGATTGGTATTCTAGCAATTTCGAAATGAAAACCTCTCAACTATAAACTAGTCAATGCATTAAAGAACGATTTGCAAGAAAAGCCATTTAATATTAATAGCCTGAACCTGTCTCTGGAATCAGCAGTGGGGGATTTACCAATGGAAGTAGTTCGGACTGCTACAGATGAATGACAAGGGAGACTTTGGTCATGTGTGAGAGTAAAAGAGTGTCATTTTGAGCACTGATTGGTACTAAACATGTGGAATACAATAGAGAACTTAATATTCAAAGCAGATTAAAAATATTAAAACATGTTCATAACTAAAACTTTGTCAAAAAGATACTTTGTGAATATAGTTAAAAAGCTCTTGTCAAACTTGACAAAAAAAGTTCTTTAAATCGTTCCAGGGATAGTGAGGATGCAACTTCAAAGGTACCGCCACGGATGCGAGGTCGTTAAGGCGCGGACTCGTGAGCTGTAGATCTGGAGTTGATTCCCACCAGGACCGTCCTCCCTGACTGAGGTATTTGCCAGGTTTTTGTCAGTCCTCATAAATGGTAAATGCCAGGGAGGTACCCTAAACATAGGCCAGGAACGTCTCCTTCTTTGAAAAAAATTAAAAAACCTTTGCCAGTTTATCATTTCATCTCATGTATCATTAGTGCTCACTGCCTGGAGTGCCTCAGTAGTAAAAACTGGCGTTAAATACCAATTAATAGTTCAATCCTGGTGGTGTAGTGCTAACATACTTGCCTTCTAAACCCAAGTTCGCGCGTTTGATCCCGGCCAGGACCGATGGATTTTTTTTTTGGGCGTAAAAATCCTAAGTATAGCTTCCTTTGGAAGTGAATTAAAGACATGGGTCCCGTGTCGTACATTTACGGCAAGTCTGAAAAAAGAGGCCTCTGAGCAAAATTTTGACTGCCATTTCACCCCCTGATTTGAATAGGACGCTGATGATCTGAAATGTTAGAGTGCCATAAATAAAACAAATCAACTAATTAAAAAAAGTTTATTAAAGTTTAAAGTATATTAAAATTACAAAATATATTAAATTTGAACGGAACATTCTCAAAATTTTCACACATTTTAAGGATGCATTTATATGTATATATATTTTGAGTTATTGAGCTATTCATTCAATAGAATAATAATATAAAAGAGATTGAATATACTTTTTTTATAATAAATTGCAGTGTTTTCAAAGTGCTAAACTGTTGTTATAATGTCGGTCCTGGTGCTGTAGTGGTAACCATACTTGTCTTCTAAACCCAAGATCGCGGGTTCAAACCCTGCCAGGATCGGTCGATTTTTTCGAGCGTAAAAATCCAAAGTATGGCTTCCTTTGGAAGTGAATTAAAGACATGGGTCCCGTGTCGTACATTTACGGCACGAAAAAGAACCTCAAACCTGAAAGAAGAGGCCTCTGATCAAAATTTGTCGGCCGTTTCACGCTCTGAATAGAATGGGACGCTGATGACTAGATGTTAAAGAGCGTCCGTAAATAAATCAAATTCAAATACCCTGTTATAATAATAATAATAATAATAATAATAATAATAATAATAATAATAATATAGTACTTTAAATTACTGCAATAATTTATGAAAAATTGTTATTATTATTATTATTATTATTATTGCTTATCTCTGTTAGGAATGACTTTTTATATTTATTAGGTCTTTTTCATGCAGTAATGTTATATTTGTGCCTTAAAATATTTATTTAAATAACAATTAGGTAAGAAAATACTAAATTTAGAGTTTGTTGCCTATTTTTCTAGGTATATAGTGAAATTGTAAGTAATTTAAATGGAGCGAAAAACTGTTATTAAGAGAATAAATTAAATAGCAACGCATGTGCTTTCTTGTATTACACGTACACATAAACATTCATAAACACAAAATTGGCGGAAATGTTTGATTTTTAAATAAATTTCATTATAACTTATCCTTTCAAGCAGTCATATATATTAAATTACCTCCCAGATATAGTAAACCACTTGCAACATTAATATTAAATGCGTTTCTGTAATAACATTGTTGGGCGATTAGACCTTTTGAATTGCGCCGCATTATAGGGCGCTAGAGGCAAGACGACGTATAGACAAATAAATCATGTTGTTTACTTCAAGAGACGGGAAAAGTAAAGAAGTTGATTAGACGTGTTTAGGCTTGGATCTTCAAGGATGAAACTTGATTGATGCACGAGCGTTAGTACCACTTTGTATACAGCATCTTCTCCCTCTTCTGTTCTTAGAAAACCCGTTATTGAGCTGCATCAGGACAAGGCATTTGATTATGTAATACTTCCATATATTTAACATAAGATTATACAGTATACTTAACGAGTCATGGCATAGCAACTCTGGACCAGAGAACGCGTGTTAGTCGGTCTGGTGGTTTAGTGGTAACCATACTTGCCTCCTAAGGCCAAGATCGCGGGGTTCCATCCCGGCCAAGAACAATGAATTTTTTGGGCGTAAAAATCCAAAGTATGACTTCCTCTCGAAGGGAAGTAAAGCCTTGGGTCCCGTGTCGTTGACGGCATGATAAAGAACCTCAAGCCTGAAACAAGAGGCCTCTGAGCAAAATTTTTCGGCCGTTTCACGCCCTAATTTGAATAGGACGGTAATGTTAAAGAACGCCGGTAATTAAACCAAATCAAAAATGCTCCCAAATGCTTCACCCTCCATTTTCTTTAATCCAACTCATGTTCAGTTCACAGTTAAATAAAATGGTCCCGGTTTCTTTGTCGCCGGTTGGCAACCTAGTAGAGTTACACGGATTAACGGATTAACGGATTATTACCCCTGAAAGTATACAGGAATTAAGGGTAGCAACCCGTAACAATATCAGATAATTCGGAATGTATACTTCTGAACTTTTCTTTTTATAAAAATTACATGAATAATTTTATTTTTGATATTTATAAATGAATATTACGAAATGATACTCTCTCTGTTATTTTATGCACTTTAACATTTTGTTTCTCAATGTTTAACATTTTCGCTATTAAATATTGCATATGAAAAAGAGAAATATCTAATATTCATCTAGTGAATGTTATTTAGTAGTAAACAAAAAATATTTTCAACGAAAAATTATATTGAGAAAAAATAGTACAAATTCTCTGATTCTGAACTCAATGTATGCCGCTCTAAAAAGAAGAAGTTTAAGCCGAAGTCGAGGGTTATAAGGAAACTGTGTCACAGCTAAACGGCACATTGAAAATGAATGGCACGCAAGTGTTTCAAATGTCTGTTTATTATCCCATATACCAACATTGATGGCCGAAGCCGTTAAACCATGGATTCTTAGTGGGAGATCTGGGGTTTAATTCCAGTCAGGATCGTCCTCCCTGACTGAGGTTTGTTCCCTGTTTTCCTCAGTCATAAGTGGCAAATGCCGGGAAGGCATCCTAAACCTATCCCTGGGACAGTTTCTTAAAAAAATCATTTCCCAATTTGTAATTTCCATCTCGTGTATTGCCAGTGTGCACCTCCCTGTAATGCCGCAGTAGTAAAAACTGACGTTAAATACTATCATATTAAAAACTCCAATTAAAGCACTGCCTTCCGCACTGAATTCACTACTCTTATGAATGAGTTATTTAAATATATTCCTATGTACGACCAATTGGAATATGTAGGTTTTTGCTCTGGCTACTGGTCGACCTCTCGTCCTCTGTAGGCTTCCTCAATGTCCTTGCCGCAGGCTAAACATGTCTTCTGCCAGTTTTACACGCCATCCATCTAATTGCTGGCCAACTTCCCGTATAGCTGCAGGTATAGTACAAATTTTAATTTTGGAAACACTTCAGTTTATCATTATTTTTAAAAAGTGAAAACATTGAAATTTTTATGCCAAAACATTTTAATGTTTTAAGAATGTGCTATCATCAATTATAGTCCCTTTGCATTTCAAATATTTGTGTAATAAACTATTTCTGCTAAATTTTATAATATTTTAGGATGGTGTAAGGTCTTTGCTCTTAAAAAAATAGGTGAAGAATATATGGCATTATAACTATTACACATGGCTGTAATCCAACTCACTTCTTGCACATTTAAAAGAGCTTTATGCCCTCCCAGTCATCCCATGTAATATTTTTGGTCTGGCATCATAGCTGGTGCCAAGTGCTATTACAATAGAGGTTAAATGAAAACCAGTCTTATTATCTACTACACATAGCGTTCTTCTTTGTAGGACCCCACGTTTGCGTAGAATTACTGGTTGGAAATAAGCATTCCGTCCAGCAAAATCATTCTATTTGCAAATGGACCTTTATGTAATAGACAAAATGGATTAAAATATAAAGCGATGTTTGTAAACCGTTAACACATTTTGGCTATTTGGAATGTAAGTACCATTTAATTTCTACATTCTTAAAAAAGTTTGAACTGGACATAAATTATGCTCCTTGGTAATCTATGGTTTGGAAAGAATCAGAATCTCTACTAGACTAGGTCAGCAGAATAGAATCAATCTTACTGTTTGCTCCTCAAGAATATTCAGAGTTGTTAATGGAATGCACAGCTTTAATTTGAGATAGTGTAGGGGTGTTTTAGATAACCAAATTGATGAAGGCGACATGTGTTAAATTTCAAATTTATGACATTAAGTTTCTAAAGGAACTGTATGCCGCTGACTAATGTAGTTTGCATTCGAAATGATGCAGCACAAAAACGGATGTAAGTAGTGGAACATGACCCATTGGCGCAGTCGTTATGATATTGGTGTCAAATAAGAGGGAATCATTATTCCAGTTTGGTTGATTATTTCGTTTACTTTTACGTTTTATGTATCAACCTACTTCATTATAAAGTAAAAACACCTTGCTCAGTAAGAGGTAAACGTACCTTATTTGAAATCACAGCCTGTCGACTTAACCATTAGGCTATCTATAGAATAAGCCACATAACACGATAATTGTGCTTGCTCATTTGTAATAGTGTTTAATGCTGTTTTTATAACTGAGGCATCATAAGCGATGGACACGATATATGAGATGAAATTATAAATTGGGAAATAACTTTTTATTAAGTACGGAAATGATTCAGGCCTAAGTTTAGGTTACCTCATTAATATGTTCCATTTATGAGGACTGAGGAAAACCTGGAAAAAACCAATCAGAGAGAACGGTACTCGCGGGAATCAAACCCCAGACCTCCTGCTCATGAGTTCGTACTTAAGGAACTCTGTCACTCATGGTGGTAGGACCGCCACGTATGGCCGAGGTCGTTAAGGAGAGGACTCGTGAGCGGGAGGTCTGGGCTTCGAATCCCGCCAGGACCGTCCTCCCTGATTGAGGTATTTTCCAGTTTTTCCTCAGTCCTCATAAATGGAAAATGCCGGGGAGGTACCCTAAACTTAGGCTTGGAACGTTTCCTTCCTTAAAGAAAAATCCTTTCCCAATATATTTCATCTCACGTATCATCAGTGTTCACCGCCTGTGGTGCCTCAGTAGTATGAACGGGCGTTAAACACTACTCAAAAAAATGGTGGTAGGTTATCTAAAATTTCTAGCATTTTTCCATCCAATTAAGCCTTTTAACAGTTCTTTTGGGCTTTTCAAATTTAAAGCACGTGCACCACGGAGCCAAACCTACTTCTACAAGGCTTGAACTTTTCTTTATTTTGCACACATTTAACTATGTAGTGTCGCTTTTGGAATGTATATTTCATACGTTACCTAACCTGGATATTTGCCTGGCTTGAAAATAAATGCCCATTGATAGAGACCTTCGCAACTCAGAACTTTGGAAAAAGTGTTAACTGGGAAAACCTGAAGTGTAAACAAGTCTCTGAATTCCTGATTTGAGATAGATGTTCTAAGACCAATTTTTGCTTCAAGTCACTAATAGAAAGAGCTGTTAATGATATGGTAGTTTCCTTCAGCGATGTGAATATAGCAAGCGGTACATTTCTAAAGAACATGGGAATTATTTCTGGTACTTGACGTATAAAAGTGTTGTAAAAATGGATGAAGCACGGATTCCACAGACTTCAGAATAAGAAAAATATATTAAATAAGAAAGAAGAGAGAAAATAAGGGCAGTTAAGAGCAAAGAGGACGAAAAAACATAACTATGAAGCAAGAGGTCATTAATAGTATATAGGAACAGGAATATATGCCAGAAAACAATTTTTTTTTTTGGTAAATTTCTGCAAATTTAAATTTGTCTTGTGTAAAGTACTACTTCTCAGAAAGTATTCAGTCTAATGACATAAACAATTTTGCATTTAACTATGTGAATTATTTGGGAATTCAGTATTAAGTAACGCATCCTTTTAAAAAATTAGAAAATATTGGTAAATCTTTTTCATAAGCTAAAGTTGGTTTTATATTTTTGCTTGACATGTAATAAAATCAGTTCCTTTTGCTAATAGTCTTTCCCCTATAAATAGTCAAAAATTTAGTTTAATGGGCTCAATTGTTTTTAGAAAAGGTACATTAAATATGATAGTGATAATTTATTTACAACAATATGTACGCAGCTTTTCAATAATGAACAAAAGGGGCAGTCTTCATAAATATATTTTAAAAGCATACTATAGTGAGAATTCGTATCAATGTTTGTGCATACAGCATAATCTGATTCATGCAGGTGATTTAAAGAAAATTTGTAATTTTTGTAGTGTAGTTTGTTAAATGCCTCCCTTGAACGTAGAATACCGAGAAATTCCAAATTGCACATTATGTTTTGCCACTTATATTATCCAAAAAAAATAATCAAAAGAAAAGTATTTAAAGATAATAAAACGCAAATGAGAATTAAAAGAAATTAAATAGTGCAAATTCGCGAGCAGAAATAAAAACTTAATAGAAGACAGATTTTAAAAATTAGCCAGTGATTCTTGAGAAAGATTAGTAGAAAACATGTTCAATTCAAGTTAAAAAAGTTAATCAACGTTATTTAAGCTTTGAATTTTCTTCGCATTTGATATACGCTAGTTGCAAAGTTTCCGGGTTCCTACTTGCTGACACGCTGGAATGTCGTATAGATGTGTGCAGAGTAGCAAATGGCATGCTTATTTGTAACTCGTGTATAAGAACTTTTGAGAATTTTCCTATACAGTAAAGGAAGCTATAACACAAATTAAAACACGTATTTAGATATTTACGTAGCTCCCGGCTTCAGAGGATGGGTTTTCAGTCTTTTTTCTCTCTTGTTCTTCTTCTTCCTCTTCCTCCCCACTAACAGTCTTCTTCAGGCACTGCTGAATTCGTAGACACTATTAGGTTACTCGCTGCAGACGACAAATTGATACACTGACTTTGCAACCTGCATCACTTAAAACCAGTAACTTTGCCCTCGGCAATGCACCGACGCAACTCCATATTTGTCAAAATGACGGAAACATCAAAGTATTTCTTGTCACAAAAACTTTGGGTGATTCACTTTTTTTTTTTTTTTTGCCGTAATTTAATTTCAGTTCTTAAGAAGTTTACGTTTGTTATTTACATCTCTTATATGAAAGTCAAAGCTTTTTTCCTAATGTATTAAGCGGTGAGGGTTGCGTATAAAAGGCCATACCTTGTGCAAATAAAGGAAATAAGAACATTGATTATGAGAAATAAAGTGGAATTCATTTACTGGGACTTTCGTTTAATGCAGAATGCAGTATTTAAAATGTATTTCTTAATCTGGCATTAGCTACCAAATTTTCTGTCTGTTCTGGAATGGTTTTATGTGTAGTTTCTTTTTCTCTTAGCGTACAGATACTGGTGGCGCCGACGAGAGGTATCTCACTCTATTCCCCCTTCCACTAGGCCTCGTGTCCGACCTTCACCTTGTCCTTGTGAGTACTAAACACAGCGGCGGATTGTCATGTGACGCTATAAATGTCACGCTGAGTGGGAGAAAGAACGATGCTTGGCTACTTTACTGGTGATAAAAACCAGCTTTTTATTGCGTTTACTGGCACTATTAGTCAGTTACATAGCACATGCGGAGACACGTCTGAAAGGTTTCAACTTGAGGCGTGCGGTTGACACTTGAAATTATTTCCAGGCAGTATTCACAGTTATCTCATATAAGACCATCACTGCTCTATGGTGCGTTTTATAACAACATGGTTAATGGTTTCTATTTATAAAATCCTAGTACTGCGGTGCAAACTCTTCCGCCAGAGCCTGAGTCGAACTTAATGCTAGAGTTGCAACAAAAAATGTAATTATGGAAAATTTAGGTACAATTATAATATTTTGAATGGCATATACATTAGCTAACACAAATAACATATAACTCACGTTGTAAATGTGTCACGTGTAAAGATATAAATATAACGTAAAAACATAATACAATCACTTAGTCGTGCTAAAAGTAAAAAAATGTTGCATTAAATGAACTTGATTTAAACTGAGCAAACAATATCTATTAATACACAGTCGTGAAATAAAATGAAGACGCAACTAACAAATTTTATTTGCAAAGCTGTAGTATAAAAATACTATAGTATAGCATTTTTACGACAAGTGAACAATGGGTAGTTCGTCTGCACTGCTATAGAAATGTCAATTTCCTCGTTCCTATCTTTGTCGTAACTTATAAGAACAACTTCTTAACATTGCATACCAACCTATTTTCTATTTTATTTGGCCCACTTGGAACCGTTATTATCGCGGGTGGTTTATTTTTTTATATAAGGATGGGTGTTTTTATTATTTATTTGTTCGGACGAATGGATGGTCTTCTTGTCTTGCCTCGGCTCTAGGAGTCACGAGTTCTATGCTTCCTAACTCTCTGGTTCCAATGCAGAGGATAGGGATCTCAGGGGAATTTTGGACTGTTTTTAATGACGTAATGTTCATAGGGAGGAAGGGGATTGTTCACTGTAATAATGAAGTTCCGATTTTTCTTAAGAATTTTAAGCAAATATATCCTTCGTTACGTTCAACACTATAAAATTACATTATTAAAGAATGTGGCATGATAAACTGCACTTATTTAAAGAAAAACTGACTATTTCGTCTGTTTTAGCAATACATAAGGGGTTCAAACTGAAAACACAAACCGTTTTTCCACCTGTGTTAGTTTGATTTTTCTCTCAGTTTTGGGTTACTGTCGCATCTCACAAGGGAGCCTCCTGGAGGGAAAAGTTACATCGATGTATGAAACTACATGCATACGAAAGGACACTGGCTATAATGTAAGGCTGCAACTTTTTATACCCGGACATGATGACGCAACGTTACAATAACAAATCTATTAACAACTGTTTTAAATACCGATCACACATGACAAATGTGTAATGAAACGAATGGTTACAGTGAGCAAATCTTACAAATGTACCTTTGTCACAGCCAGTCATCTTCAACACTGTCAAGGCAGAAATGTATAGCCGTTTAGACAGCACCTGATTTTGCTTTGAGAAAGGCAAACTTGAGCATGTTAAATTTTTCAGATGAGAACTGAAATTCAGCAGGTGACTGAAATATGATAAAGTAGGCATGGTCCTAAATTTAGTAGTCAGAAGCGAGGACTGGTATCATGCTCATTATGTACTTTTTAATAAACCTCTTATAAATATCTGTTTTGCCACTATTTGAAGTACCTGATACTGTTGATTTTATATCACTATCTGTCTCCTTTGAAGTTATCACGTCGTTCCAAAATAAATAACGCCTTTGCAATTGTGTAGCGCCCTCATTCCTGGAAGTACGTGGTATTTGAGTATATATGATCTTCATTGCGCTATGCAATCGGTTTGCCGACGAGAAATTACTCCGTAACGGCCTCGCCACCTGGCGAGAAAAATCATGTTGCGTGGTCGGTACTCATAACGCATATTCTTTGTTTCTTTCATTATTTATTATTAGCAAATAGCATTTAATACAGTACTCTTCATCATAGTACATGGTCAAAGTGACTGCCCACCTCTTAAGACAGGTGTGAATCCTTTAGAAAGGATTTTGTGACACTTGCCGTAATTCAAGCTCCGATTACTGTACATTATCTCATGGATATTTTGTTTCAACACCTCCATGGGTTTTTATTTCAGGTACAACAATTATATGCATGAAGACGCAGTCGCTTTATAAGCATTGTCAACAGATACATCAACTTGCTGGGTTAATCGCGTTAAAGACTTGCGACAGACTATTTCATCGAACTTCTCCTGTGTTAAAATCCGATTTTTTGATCTCGGCTTCCTGTCTGTGAAAACGTCTTAGGTTCAAACTTTGTCCACCAATCTGAAATTTGCATTTTTTGTTGGAGAAGTTATTCCTGGAAATTTATCATAAAATTCTCTCCAGTAGTATTTGTATGATTTCTTTTACACGCAACAATCATGCAAATATATACTGTAATCAATAAATACGATGAATGATGGATTGTATGATATATTTGCAGGAAAGGTGGTAAATGTATGCAGGAATGCGGCTTAATATCCTTCAAAATAATCTCCTTCTATGGTGATGCACTTTTGACAAGGCATTTAGAGGTCTCGCATACTTTGGGCGAAGGCAGTGTGGGATGCGATTGAGTTCGGTGTTCACAATGCATTGGATGTCGGCAATGTCCGAAAACTGTTGTCCTTCTAAGTGTTTCTTCAAGTGAAGAGAAAGGAATTAACCGCCAGGAACCAGACTTGGTGAATAAGCGAGGTGATGGAACACAGCAACCCCCTTACTTGCCAGGAACTGCTGCACGGCTATGGCGATATGGGTGCGTGCATTATCGTGTAGCATGCACCAGGACCCATTTTCAGTATACAAGGGGCGCACAGTTTTGATCCTCTTCAGGAGGCGATCCAAGATACATTCAATGTCGTGCTTTCTGGTAGGTATTCTTTATGAATGACCCCTTCAGCATCAAAAATGGTAATCAGCGTTGTCTTGATGCGCCACTTCTCGCACCTAACTTTTTTGGGTTTCAGTGGCACTCCATGCTTTGCCTCTTCTATTTTGGGTCTAACTTCAGGCATCACAACTCATCGTCTATAATGATCAGTTTAGGAAAGGTGGGGCATCATCCATCATGTCGATAAAGTCTCTGCACGCCTCCATCCTGTCATGTTCCTTCTGATCAGGAGTCAATCGCAGGGCACTGACTGCGTACACGGTATACGGCTACCCATCTTTCAGCTTGCAAATGCATAAGCACTCCCATATGACAATCCTGTGGCCCCCGCCAACATTTGAACCGTCAGTCGAAGATCTTCGGTCAAAAATTGACGATCAAAGTTTTCGTCGATGTACGACGTCACGAACCTACCTAGCCCTTGTATGTCTTTCAGGCTGTCCCGACCTTGCGAAAGTCTTGCACCACTAATACACACACATTTGCGATAAAGCACTGTTTCCATACACCTGGAGCAGCCTGTGGTGACATTCTCTTGGCGTTTTCTTCAAGTTTGAAGCAGAATTTCATATTCGTACGTTGCTCCATTTTACCCTTAACAGCATCGTTGCACTGCACTTACTCCCATATCGCGTACACACAAACCGCATGTCTGGACAGCGGCACAGCTTCGCAAACGATGACTGACTGACCTCGGGCTTCATTGACCTGACCGTCAACCAGAGTTACACCGCAATTCATTCACGATATGTATTGATCACAGGTTGTATATATGTTCTAGCGTACGTCTCACTCTCGGCACACTCCACAGCATACAAATGTACAGTATAAAATATTAACACGCATTACTTATAGTAATGATACTGAGCCTGATAAACACTACTTAGCAAGTTGAAATGCCTAACCAAATACGATTAGGAATTAATGGAGGGCTTTATGACGATGACAGAAAGCAATGGCTGCATCTCCACCGCTAAATTCTGAGTTTGTAAATTAATATTTGAATTCTGTTGTTGAATTTCTGCTATTCAAGGCTCCATTAGGTAATTTTACAACGGTAAAGTGATTGAACTGCCTGTTTCCTAGGTATTTTGTAATTATCTGGAATTGCCAGTACCTTCCTCTTATAGTATTTAGCCTACCAAGTATTAAAATCCAAAATATGGTGACTTTGGGTTTGTTTGTAGCACTGTTATTTGTTTTATTTAAGGACGCTCTTTAACATCACAAGTCATCAGCGTCCCATTCAAATCAGGGCGTGAAACTGCCGACAAATTTTGCTCAGAGGCCCCTTCTGAGGCCTCTGTTATCCGTGGTCTCTATATCAATATTCCATGCACGATTAGAAAACCTTGTAGTTTAAATTGGTAGTTAAGCTTTAAAGGTTAGTTTTCAGGCATGCATATTTGCCTATGCAAAGTATGTGGTGGTTTTTAACATGTTCTAGTGAATTTCTCCGTTGTTAGTAAAATATTTTAAGAAATAATTCCAATTATTTTATATAAAACTTCTATTGAGCTCTTATTGCTCCCTCTAGAATTAATGAATGCAATAATAAATCAAACCTGTCTCTTATTTATCACTGTGGAGCAGGTTCAGCCGAAACAAAATTTTCGTTTTTTGATATAATCCAATCTTAAAAGTGTTAAGCTATTGTTAGACTCAGTTTTTATAATGGAAACAGGCTACATTAATCTGTATCACCCATTCTCGTCTCTCACTATTCTGGAAAATGTAAAAAATATTTTTTTCATTGACATTTGTAAAATGTGGACTACATTTTACAGAACTTTAAAAGATGAATTTTCATATTTTAAGCTATGTATATTATTTTGAAGATTCCTTAAAATATGTAAAGAGAAAATCTATATTCGGCTTTGATTTGGCACTAGAATATTCTTGGAATGAGTTTTTGTCAACATTACTTATTTTGCTGTGTTGTTATACTTATGCCTTTATTCTTTCAAAATAAACAAATATTCCAAGAGACACAAACATTTCAAAAATAATTTGTACTTTTTATGTTGCAGTCATATTTTTAATCTTCAGCATTTTATTCTTGTGTTTCAATTATTATATTTTGAAGGGGACATTTTTCGAAACCTATGTCTCTATTATGTTTCTTTGAGAGATGACACTTTGTAGTTCACCCTCTTGTATTGTTGCTACTTGCAGCATATAAAATTATTTTATTAATTGCTTTACAATCACTTTAATGAATAATTTAGGATTCCCTCTTTATATTTCTAATACAGTTCAAATTGCACAAAGACGTTTCAAACCTTTGTCCAACGCCTCTGTTTGTTTAGCAGAGAACTTTGACGTAAACATGATATATTAAACGAGGTGCAAAAATAAAATAAGGCCTTTGTTTGCGTTCCATGACAGCTGACCTCGTGACTGTAATGAAGATGACTTGCACTTCCTGCGATATGGGAGTTCCAGATAGGCCTGAGAAACCTATCTATGCATGTTCCTTTGTTTACACGCTCTAATGCCCATGTGTTCTACGCCAGTTATTTGACTCCTTGATACGCTGTTATGAGACATCGAGATACTCGGTGATAGGTCTTCTCTACTCCAATTTCGCAGTTCTAAATTACCGCCATGAAAAAGCTCTTCGTATCATCCGTGAAGGACAGTGTTACAACGGGTCTCAATATATGGTGTTAAGAAATTAAATCCCAACACGGTTTATTTCTGCAGGTGGCTTTAATGTTGGACTTCATACTGAGAAAAGCAGGGAATAGGATCAGGTGAATCTGCAACACCCAGAGAGGGTCCAGGTAACCGAATAATATCAGGAACTGAAGACAATGACTACGCAGCAAGAACGGGAGAATGGACATATCTTTTATTAAAATACCACAATAAAATTCAGTACAACAGTTTTTGCATTCTATGGTATTTTCTTCTTTTCATTTGGCACTACAGCCCGGGTTGGCCTGCCGCGGTGACCTTTGCTTCCTCTATCTCCATTTTACGTCTTCATTGATAGAGGGATGCTGATGATCTGAGCTGTTAAAGAGCGTCCATAAATAAACCATTAAAAAAATGATAGAGGGCAGTGTTGCAGGGGGCATATGACCAGCATGCCGGCACCCCGCAGGTCGGCTATCACGCGGCTTTCGTGAAAGAACGCCATCTCTCCATCATGCAGCTTCCCAATTGTTCTCAAGAACCTGGGAGGACACCGTTCTAGAATTCCTTAACTTAGAAAAATTCCTAAGCAGGTACCGGGAATCGAATCTGGGCATCCCGGCCAACACTCAGGAACGTTAACCACTAGATCAATAAGGTGATACGTAAACACCTGTGCGTAAACAAAATTGCTCACATTACAATACCACAATAAATTCAATCGTAGAAAATACAATTGTGTCGCTTATATTTTTCTTAATTTAGCATAAATTGTAACTAGTTTCTCAGCAGCTGAAAATCCGGAACAAATGGAGCAGTTTTTACAAAATGTGCTATAGATATTCGGATTCCTCTGAATGCTATATGTATCATATTTTTAGGTTTTATATCTGCTATTTCCATTAGGCAATTTTTGTTCCCTTCATGAAAATTTAGGATAATTTTTTCCACATTTTGGGTTTACTCATTTTATTTGTCATGAGATACGTTTATGAGACTTAAGATCTCTACAATCAACCTGCATTAATAGCTGGGTACAGAGTAGGTTTTAGTCATGTACATTTGCGATGAGTGAGAATTAACGTTATCTGTGAGTTCAAGCTACTTAAACATTTTAAGTTAACAGAATTTTCCTAAAGAATGTTTGAAAGCACATTTCAAGCAACGTTTGGAGTGAAAAATTTTCATTTTTATTACACTGGCGTTAAATATCAGTATTTCACTGAACACATTCAGTCCAAATACGAGAGAAATCGCCGCAGTTGCATAATGCTCAATTCATTTATTAATGTAAATTATGAAAATATGATAGTAAAACCAAAATATGCAGAAAATAATTCTAAATTTTCATGACGTGAACAAAAATTCCTCTATCATATTGTTGAACATATACAGCAAGTGAAAGAAATGAAATGTCAGAAAGCCATGCCTTAAGACAGAGGATATAGACTGCAATAAACATGGAGATAATAAGAAACGATACTGTAAGCTATTACTGTTAATGAGCAGCACAAGAAACTCTTGACCAGAAATGTAGCTAATTACTACTCGGAAACAGAACAGAGAAAAAAGGAATAACTCTTTAATGGAAACGGACTAACAGACCTAAGTCTTGAATATTGCCTGCAATAAAATAAGCATAATATAACATGTAAATAAATATGTTAGTTTGCCATCGGCAATTGCTTGTATTGCTTAACTACATTATATGACAGTACTCATGGTCTTTGCCTAGGAGAAAACACAGAACAGATACGATAGACAAACACTGAGCCGAAGTGGTTCTCCAACTCTCAGCATCAACATGGGTGGCTGACATCGAAATGTAATGGACACATTAGTTTTTTTTTTTTTTTTATGTTTTCTTCAGTTTTCTTCGCCGAAAAATGTCGGTAATATTCTTTAAACGCTTCTTTCTTTCCACCCAAAAGTTACCTTTTCCCTCCCCCTCAAGGCCTCTTTTGGGTCTTGCAGCATCACTTGAATCAAAAAACACTGCATCCAGCCAGTTACCATCAAGCCGTGGTTTGATCAGAAGTCACTACCTCTCTATCAGACAGCTTCCCAATTGTCCTCGTGGGGCTGGTGCACCCGATTCCATGCCTCCCTAACTTAGAAAATGTCTTAGCAGATACCAGAGATAGAACTCGAGTCCTCTAGGCCAGCAATCAGCAACGCTAACCACTAAGCAGTTCATTTTTCTTTTCCCATCTTTTGTATGACCAGCTGTTCACCCCCTGTGAAGTCTCAGCAGTAGTACAAACGAGAATCAAACAGTATTGAAAAACTGCGGAAAAGTACTGAGTTAAATAAGCATAAGCAAACAAAGAAATTAAGCACTATATTTATTGTTTGAAAGAAGTGAAATCGTGTTTTATTGAAATATGCTAGTACAACGAAAACTACCCTTAAAAACGTCCAAAATGTTGGAATAAAAATAAGAAATTAAAAATAAAACTTAAAAGTATTTCAAACATCGTGTGCAATGATGAGAAAGTGTGATAAACACACCCATAACTCCTGGTTAATAAAAGTTTGTGCTGTCCTTGTTCATTCTCTGAATATTACAATAAAAAACTTAAGAACAAAATAATAAAATTAAACACCACAACTGCAACCAACATTGGAAGAATCAGAACGTAAAGTTCCCCTCGTTTACAATTTCTTGTAAACAGTTTCACTAACATTTCTTGACCGATCGTTTAGATATTATTCTATTTTAAAATCTTCAATTTGTTTCTGGATAATTGTTACATATGGCAGATAAGTGTCATCGTGTTTCGATACACAATCAGTTCATTGCCCTGCTGAATTAGAGCTCGCCTTTATTTACATTAATTTGGGAAATTATTGGGTGCGCATCAGATAACGTTAGAACGTCCCTCATATTTATACTCGTGATATGGCAATCAACATTTCTATTTCCTCCAGGTGAAGCCATTAATTACAAGAGTAGCCCTCACACTTAAATTAAGTCATATTATACTATTAGCTTCAACCCCCAGCAGTTTTAAGGTTATGTCAAATTTCCCCTAAAGAACGATTACAACTGCCTAATTTATAAATACCACAGGAGGGTCTGAGATTGCCGATAAACTCACGAATGTAGTTAGTGAATTTATCTGGAAAGCTCAGACCCTCGAGAGATATTTATTAGGACTACTTCACGAATAATATAAGAATTTAAATATAGTTCCCGTAAACTTGGCTTACAATATTGTAATAATTGTACATTTGTATTATGAATACTTAACTTTTATCTAGCAACATCTAGCAACAGATGAATGTCGATTGTCAGTAATGCCAATAGAGAAGATCCAAATACGGATTTGGGTTTGAGACTTTTTCATGAATATAATATGAATAAAAGTAATACATATTTGAAAATCGAGTACGGAATATTAACAATTGTATAAAATATGATATTTACTTAAGAATACCTATCTGTTCAGAAACCGTGAGAATGGAATAGACGAATGTCGGTTATTACAATCGCTACCGTTAAATTTACTCATACCAACAAAACAGAAAATATTTTACCATTCTGAACAACGTGTTATTAAGATTTATGGTTGCTTAGACAGATAGTTATACAATTTATAAAATTATTTTAGAATATTTGGCTAAATGCGCAAAAACAACTGCTTGAATAAATACACATTAAGTTAGTTAAATTTACAATTATGAAAACACAGAAAATTGGTCAGTGATGCGTGATCAGGAATAATATAATGGAGGTAGAGAGCTGGAGCTATACAGACCACGAGACAAACGCACATCGTGTGAAACAACGGATTTGATAATTTTTCCCCCATAATTTCATTGCAATATCCGGCTGTCAAAATTTTGTTTCCTTTCCTTTCAATGGTCGATTTTAAGATGACGACACATAAGTGAAATAGTCATACTTTTATGTAAATACTTTCGGTTATGTATCTATATAATAGAGACTTTCAATTGCAAATGTCAAAAACTGCTTTTTTTAAAGAAAATGTAACACCTATTTGACCTTCAGTTTGTTTCCATTGTCGGTCCTGGTGGTGTAGTGGTAACCATACCTAGCCTCCTAAACCTAAGACCACTGTTTCATACCCGGGCAAGATTGAAGGATTTTTGGGTGTAAAAATCCTAATTATGGTTTCCTTCGCATGGGAAATAAAGCCGTGGGTCCATGTCGTAGATTTACGTCACGAAAAAGAACCTCAAGCCTGAAAGAAGAGGCCTCTGAGCAAAATTTATCGGCCCTTACAAGCCCTGAATTGAATCGAACGCTGATGACCTGAGATGCCAAAGAACGTTCGTACATAAACAAATAAAAAATATTTTCTTAATATTTGGAACAAATGCCAGTTTATTTCCTACATGCAAAAGCTAAATACAAATATATATATATAAGTGCAATAGCGCTAGAAAGAGGAAAAGAGCTGTAGATAGATAGTAATATGTAGATAGCCACTACAATGCATGTATTTATTTTGGACGTTATTTAAATATAGTGCTAATAGTGTATCTGTTTTATATCTGGCAGAACAGTGTACCGAATCAAACATTTCACGAAAGGCTTTGCTCCTAAAAATTATTACCGTTAGATAAATTTAGAAATTCACCAATGAAATTTTGTAAGAAATAATACGAAACATGTTAGGATGTAATTTAGTACGATTAATAAATATTTGCGCTTTAATATATGACGAAAAGATAGTATAACATTCTCTTTAATTTCGAAATTTACCTTTGAAAATTTTACACCCTTATATCAAATCCTTTATTTAAGATTTATTTGTACCAAACTTGTTCAGACATAACTTAGTGCAACTAATAAATCTTTGTGCCTTAATATATGACCAAAAGTTGAACAAATTCTTTTTAATTTTGAAGTTTGCTTTTAAAAGCTTTATTCCCTTATATTAATTCTTTGTTCGGACAAGTTGAAAAGTGGCATTCCATATTATCACAAAGATTTAATTTTTGTGACGTAAGAGGATTCCTGTATGGAAGAAGGGTGAAAAAAATAAACATAAGTTTTTCTTTTTGTTGGCATGATTTATCGTCGTGTCACACGCCATGCTAATGACTGCGGTCGGAACTGATGCTACGTATAACTACAGGAAAAAAAAAACAAACAAACAAAAGCAAAACGAAGCTGCTGTTGAAATCGTTTTCCTTTATTTTTTTCCCTTCCCTAATTTTGTTTCTTAGGCTGTTGCATGTATTTTTACAATGCCATCGCTTACGGTATACTGTCATGATTTTTCCTCTTTCTTTTTTGGCCCTATTATTTTATCGTACATGGTCATCCATCCAATCACATGAGGAACAGCCGAGAGTGTAGGTAGCTAGCTCACCAAGCACGATACATACGTCCTACTACGTCATTTCCGCTGTCAGAGTGTGGGAAAGCTGGGCAGGTGCGCGCAGAGATCCAAACCTTCCCCTTTCCCTTTCCCTGGATGACAAGGTGAAAGAGAGGGAGCGAGACAGTGAGAGGGAATGGAGCATGACGCTATCGCCAATATCATACCTAGACCTCTGCACGCCACGCGCTACCTAACAACCAAATTGTTCCCCCTTCAAATTTACCTTTTGAAAGAGCACAATCTGAACGATTTGACTTGGGGTCGCGGAATTGAATGAAAAGAAGGGCAAGAAAAGACGTACGCTTTGAAACCTGTGTGATCTCAAAGTATTCTCTAAGCCGATCGATTCCTTTTTAGATTACTTTCCTTACTATAAAAAAAGTTTTAAAAGTGGCATTAAAAACAATTCACATAACTAAACCAGAATTCAACTGCGCACAATAAAATAAACTAAATGCTCAGCCAAACACTACCTAACAAAACAAAGAATTATTGTTTACATTTCCATGACTTAACTTAAATATTTATCTGAAAAATATTTCACTAATAAGTCGTTTTTACCGTCAGTTATAGTAGATGCAGTGACATCCACATTCATATACACTTCTGGCTGCAAATGAGATCTTTTTTACTGAACTTCGCTTTTACCTGGACTAAGACAAAATGCAATGCACGTTCCTCACAGCAAAATATCTTAGCAAGTATATTTCGTTTGAATGTTATTTAAGTCATTGGATTGAGTTTGAAAATCAGTCTTACGTGACTGTAACGACTATATTGAGATGACTAAACCACTACCAAGTATTTTTCAGATATTGACATTAAGCAAGACATTCTTGAATTATAAAACCTTCCTTTAAAATACTTGTTGGTCTTTCAAAGGAAAGCGGATGATCACAAATTACAGAGCACTCAACTTAATCGAAATATTTCAACGGTTTCAACAAAGAATTCAGCTGTGCTTAAAAATGTATATGTTTGGGCCAAATATATAGCGATTCTCTTCATAAAAACAACGACTAATCATTTACTGTTCAATGATATAGGCATTCATTTGTCAGTAGTTGCAATAGATTCTGATTACATAGTTTTCTTAGTTCTTCTTAATAAGAACTTAATGAGATCACCGTTCCTGCTTATTCCATAGGTTTTCTTTTTTATACGTAAGAAGCCACAAGAATCTTATGCAGTATTTCCATAATGTAGATCATTTGCATATCGTGATATTGCAGAACAGCAGCTATGAACGGCATACTTTGCTGTCTGCCAGCAGCCTTATTTGCTTTAGGTAAGTCTTGATCCCTTTTTTCTGGAACTAAGATTACAGTTATTCAGTTGCTTATTTATGTTACGTTGACATTACATGCGTGAAGAATGCGGTGCACCAGAGTTCCTTAGGAAAACAACGTTGTCACGTCTCTGTAATCTCTTTCAGCACATACTTGGTGCTAACAGGGATCGTGTGTTGTAGTGAGAGTAAATAATTTATTAATTTATTCTTCAGTCATTAATGAAAACATCCCTCAGTATTCTTAGTAGAGTAAGAAAGAACATTTTTTCTGCTCAATCCGTGATGTAGGAAAGTGACAGTGGGAATGCTGTATGATTACCAGCTATCTCGTGGTAGTGTGTTATTGTTTAGACGAAAGCCATAATATTAGACACTCGGAACTTGCTGGGATGGACGAGGTTATTAAGGTTTGTTCCTCAGTTTAGCTTTCCTGTGAGACCATGTTAGGATCTAAGATACAAGGTATATTAATCAATATGTTTGCTTGGGCAAATATCTCAGGAAAAATACTTAAGGTATCATACATATTGGAGGGGAATCCCCAGTAAGATTTTAAAGTCGCGAGAAAAAATATATAGAGTTGTGACTAAGCTTAATGATGTTCACAAGGTCTGAAATAGAATTACCGCCACAGATATCAATAGAAATGCTCACAAATTTCGGATATCTCATACGCACTAATGAACACTGAAAGGGTAGAAACCTAAAATGAAAAGTGAAAAAAATTATAGAAACAGTCGCTCCTTCCTTGAAATTATAGTACTTAAACACGCTTATAATAAATCTGATATGGAAAATAAATTACAATCCTCATGGTTAACAACATTCCACAGTTTAAGCTCATAAGGTACCGAGCAGAAAGGCTCAGGGGGTAATGCATACGGGAAGTCCAAGATTCAACTTGCGTTGGGCACCATATTGACCATGCTTTATTAGTGTTTTTCCCTAGTGATTTAGACGAATTTTGCAATTGATATTTATATTTCATATGATCCAACTCCGATGGCTCTATTACAGGGTGCGACCGTTTAATTGGGGAAAAGAAGAAGGATCGGGGAGAAGATAATTTATGAACATAAATCTTAAAACTTGGAGAATTAGTTCTCCATCTTTTCTCCCGCCGCTATCTCGAAGTGTTGCTATGCCACAGCTAGATTAGGTAGAGTGCTGGAATTTTGCGACCGTTTCAGGTCAATGGGGGAAAAAGGTCGGGAACTAGGTAATATACGAACCCAAATTTTAAAACTGGAGATGGTACTATTTATTTACTTGTGTTGCTTGTTCAATGTTAAGCGTTGCCTTTTAAATTCTGTTGAGCGGTCCTTAGGCCACACTTGCACTATAACCGAACCAATTGTCTAAAGCTCACTCCTACTCAATAGCTCAACTCTCTTTATATAGCTCAACTCACTCTCCCTCGATAGCCAAACTCACTCTTCCTCGGGGCTCGAAATCCTAATCTTTTATAAAACATTCCTTCATCCGGTCGGTGACCATCCCCTACCATTTCAAACTATTATTATTATCTATTCTCTATTGGCCGACGGGCGTGCATATACTTTTCCTAAGATCCCTTATTGGACGTTCCTTAGGCCTTATATTCTTTCCCCTTGGCTCCACTATGTCGGGCTCTATGGTTTATTTCATCTTTAATGACTTGTTGTTTTAGCATGTTTCGCCTTTAGATATTAACGAAGCTAAGCTTTTCCAGAAATCTTAAAGGGGCGACCCTTCTTACACAAAGAATCCTGCAACAAAAAATGCAAAAGAGGTACATGGCCATCTGATTCCTTTGTCCAGCCCAAAACATATTCACAATCAACATTTTCTGGCTTATTCTAAAGTTTACGTCCACCAGTATTTTTTCTTCTCACTACTCATGAAATACACAAATAACTTAACTATTAATATGAATATACATAAATTGTACATATTAATCCTAATTATGTTTATAAGATATGTAATTGGTTATACTAACCTTGTATAATATTTTAATTGGGGGCGGCATTTCATAAATACTTCCTCAAGGGTAGAAAGTGCCAGGGTGAGATGGGTTAGCGTGGTGTGATGGTACCTCACGCTTTAGAAAGGTTCCTGCGCCTGCGTCCGGAATTGAAACAAACATTCCGAAGTGCTCAAACAACTCAGAGAGGGGCACCATTGGCGTCGGGATGCTCTGTCCCATCTGTGTCCGCGCAGTCACCGCCGGTAGATTCTGATCGTCCCGTGTCTTCCCTACCTTATCCCTTCCTCCCGAAGTTGCCTCCATTGGGGCGTAGACACAAAGATTCAGCAGTGAGTAAGACCCAAGTACCGAAAGTATCCACCTGCGCTGCAGACCATTCATCCACCCAAGACCACCAGACTCGTTCCAGTCTCACATATAATCGCTTGTTTAAAAAACTTTAATCAGCATTTCCTTATCAGCCAACGCTCCTCTTAACCCATAGGTTTATAATCTAACTTTAGTTTTATATTCGGTTTTCTTTTACTTTTTCAACATGTTTCTTTCAGTTGTTTCCTTGTAATTATATTTTATCTGCAGAACCCTCGTTTGGACGCGTATCATGCTTGAGGGGGATTTGCTTGGCACCGGGAACACGCTGTCTGCTAGTGTAGTCATATTCATAGCACATGTATTTCCGTAAACATTCACAGCACAACAAACATACATTTTTTGGTTATGCAAGGGCATTTCGTGTACAAGATCGGGTTTAACTCTATTCACATTACCGTGTGGTTGTAATTCCTGACCTATGGTTATCTTGTAGGGTTTTTAATTTAAAAATGTAGTGGCATTCCAAGCAGACGTTTGCGAAATTCTTGATTCGTGTGCCAACTTTCTCGCAGATTTCTATTCACTTCGTTCTAACTTTCCTTCCATTTTATGGAGTTTTTCCTCTGTAAGTACAAGGCGTTTTACTTTTGGTTTCTTATCAACAACAGACCCGTATCCTTAAATCTATTCACAAGATTACGAACCGTTTCACTGTGAGGCGCACGAATAGCACGGAAGCTGTCTATAAATCGTCGTCTCACTTCTTTAGAAGAGTTTGTTGTCACATAGGAGTCATACATAAACATTCTGTGTGTTAAAATATGCGCAGTAACTTACTATAACACAACGTTTCATCTTCTGTACATCAAAAAGACTTTATTTACCTCAACTAATTAGCTGGCACACGGAGAGGCGGGAGACTGGAGGTGGGAACATAACCAGTTAAAAACAGAGCAGGCAAATCCCCGTTAAGTCGGCCTCTCGTCCAAATGAAGGATCTGTATTAATGTAAACATACTTAGTTCTACTCTAATTTCTTCATTTAGTTTTTTATCTAAAAAAGTTAATCCTACTCTACTCCTTAAGAATTTCCGTTCGGCTACTTCCAAAATGTTCCCAAAAATCCAAAATTCACATCCATACGCCCATAAGCTATAAAACTTAAAATTACACTTTAATTTCTCTTTTAGAATTTTTAAATGCTTTCACTAATGTAGAACACCGAAATCAAGAGTTTGAGTCTCTTCGTGGACATGTTCATTTTTAAAATTGGAAATATTACACCCAAGACAATCAAAACGGCTACAACTAAGTTTATTAAAACAGTTAACATGTTCAATAGTCTTACTCTCTAATATAATTTTGGCCATAAAAGTATTTGGTACTCTAAAAGCTAAAACTTTAGTTTTTTCTGTAGATTTGGTCAAATTATATTGTTGAATAATATTTTAGTTTAAACAAAGACTTTTGTAACATAAGCTCTGAGCTAGGTACAAGAACTCCATCGTTCACAAATAATAACATATGTACATTTCCATTTTTAACTTTAAAATGGGAAACTAATTGTTTCTGCTGAATAATTATAGCTTCGTCAAAAAACGAAATAACTGTATAATAAACCTTGACGGTGACACAGGACATCCCTGTCTCACTCCTATATCTACAGTTGTCATTACAATTTTTTCTCATTTAAGTTTTATCTATTGTCTTTATATAAATTTCTTATAAATGCTATCAGTTATTGGAGTACTCTTTTCTGTTTCATTATATTTTATAATATATTTCTGTTAATCATTTCAAAAACTTTTTCATATTCTATAAATGGAATTTGAGTTCGTACAGTGTACAACATACCTTAATAAATTTGTCCCATCCTACCGAGTTTCAAGGGTTTATTGTCCTCGCTTTCGTCTAAGCAGTAACACACAGCTCTAATTCTCCAGTGTGACAATTTTGTTTTCCTGAGAGAACTCTGGTGCACCCCATTCCTTACGCTTATCATGCCAAGGTAAGATAAATAAGCACTAGATAACTGGAGACGGTTTCAGGGAAAGGTTATACAGACTTGTCCCGTACACTTAAAGCAAATAAGAGTGTGCTTTTCAATCATCTGGTTAATTATAAATATTAAAACTTGGCAAGATCACCCTTTCTAAATCTGTTTTGGGCATCTGATGATAAATTCTCCAATAAAATTAAGGTAAAATGGCTATATAAACCACATAAAAAGTAATAGTAATAGTTAGTAGTAGTAGAAATAGTAGTGTTATATATTCCAGTGGCATCATTACATTTCAACTTCAACACGAGCACGAATACGTACTTATATGATATACTAGGAGCTGGTTGCATAAAAATCACTAACTGCAGTTAAGTTTTAATTGAAGTTCAAAAGCGAACCTAATTTAATTCCCTGCACATGTTGTATAGATCATACCATATAGATATTGGTTTGGTGTTAACCGAAGGTCATCGAAATACATTTGACAACAGTGCCAAGTTTGAGAGAAATGCGAAGAAGAGCATAATTTATCGCATCGAATGTAAATTGTTTTTGCTATTAGATTTTCTTTTGTCTCGGTTACTGTTACGTACTATATCAACAAAATGGACATTAAAAAGGAGGAGATATCTCGAGCAGCAAATTTTAAAAATGAAGAGAGAGACATCTAAATTTATCTTGTTCTGAAACACAAATCAATTAACTGAGAATAAAAAAACGGATAGCAGCATTGCTAAACGGAAGACGTTTGGAAAGAAATTGCCGCAGAACATAACACCAAAAATTTAATTTTAAGAGATTGAAAGTGTCTGAGATTGTGGTACGAAAATACAATATTGCGAGTTAAAAAGCAAGTGCACATGATATGGTTGAATTGTACAAAACAGGAGGAGGTGTGTACGCGTTCCTTTCCTTGGATGAAAGCAGGCACAAACTAATAGCGGCGCTTTAGCCGCAATTTCTTTCAATTGCAAATGATGCAGATGACAGCGTATACCTCCATTCACAAGAAATAACCAAAACGGACTTGGAACAAGTGATATCAGCTCTGGACGACGATGCAGAAATAATGTATATGTCCACAGAGTGTGAGCAAAGTGAAGCAGAGAATATAGGAGGCTGACGTCTGCAATTCCCCAGGTCCATCGTAAACTTAACCGCCTGAAAGAAAGATAAGAGGAGATTGCAGTGCCTTGAACAAGGACATGAAATAAAAATGAAGTTAGAAGTTTCACGTTAGAACTTGAAACGAAAATGAAAGAAGCTCATGTTAATTTATAAAATACTAATTTGTAAAATAACAAAATTACAGTAATAAAACGTTACCCGAAAGGGTTATTAATTGGTGCAGTTCTCTGAGCCGTGTTTTCTCTTGTTTCTATCTGTTTCCCAGCAGGTGTAGGCAGTTCCTGGTTCATCCTTCTTCCCCTGACGATAACGCACTCAATTTCAGGAGTATCATCATGTGTATTAATAGCTGTATTATGCAATACATATGTTCCTATTTGGTGGAACTCGAAGTAGCTTTACTCCCAGTTTCATTCTTAAGCATGGAAATCGTCCTTTTGCAAGCCCGAAACACCGATCTTATCGTCTTGTTGGCTCTGTTGTAAGCTCATTCTTGAGGGGTTTCTTGGTGCATCGTAGGGGTTAACAGGTAATGGTAACAGTGAAATGCACTATTTCCGTATTATTATTATTATTATTATTATTATTATTATTATTATTATTATTATTATTATTATTATTATTATTATTATTATTCTTGTTGTTGTTGCTGTTGTTGTGTCTCTTAATAGCACGCCCTGTGGAAATTCTCCTACTTCAAACTGGGTATTAATTTCAAAATTCACATGCCATGTGCCGATTCATCTGGCGACAACTTTTTAAAAATTATGTTTTGAATCACAGATAACTTGAAATTTAGAGAAAACCAACCATGCCGGTTTCTGTGAACTTCAGCTTTATTACTACCAGGCAATATGATTAGGGGTGAGTGTACAATCTACTCCATCTAGAACTCCGGGGGAAGTGTATATAGGTATAATCATAAAAGCCTCGTATTATTTCATTCCCTTGAGCAGGCATCTTGATGAACTCTGGATCTTAAACTAGCAGTTTCTCTTGCTCTTTGCAGTTCCTTTATTCATGTTAAATAAATCTCCAATTATCATCTGGAAACTATCAGTTGTAACCATGGTTGATAGAATCATAAACATTGAGTACAACGTATGATTTCGTTTAGTTTTTGTTCTTAGCTGTGGATGTAGTCTTTGTTCTTGTTCCTCGATTACATGTTTTGATAATCGAAATCTCATTTTAAAATGTTTTTCAACAAGCTCATTGATGGAATTCCTTCTGTGTTGAAATACACGAGACGCCCATTGAAATTCAAACTCTTCATTTTCGGATGAACCATTGAGAGTAATCTGAAATCTTGAAATAACATAACCTACAAACACTCCCTTATGAGTAGCTTATTAACATAGAGCAATGCATTCAGCGAATAAAGGACGAAACATTCATGCATATTCTTGTATGTATACAATTAAAATTATGACACACCATTTCATTTTCCCTTCTTTTAAAGATCAATATAAGTAATTGTGTAAGTTCCGCTAACCAAGGTTCACCCAGATATAACTTAGAAAATGCCGGTTAAGTTTAATCTTAGATCAAAATGAAATAATCTTGTATTAACATTTATTCAACCAAAATTCTGAATTCAGCTTGACTGAATTTTAATTTTAGTGCTTAATCTTCTTATAACTATTTATGCAACCGGCCCTAGGTCTGTTTCATTTAATACAAGGCATTAGACATTTCATAATAAAATATGAAAACACATATTTAACAATGATGTACATAAATAAAATAAAATAAGAAAGAAATAGCCTTAAAAATACCACAGCTAAGTTCGGATTCATTCAATTTGTTTTGCCCCCCTCATCACCTTTTATCAGGCTTTTCAAAGTTGAACTGTCTCACTTTCATCAGAAATTTACCGATTCTCTCCTCATGTTCTTGTCAGAGTTTAAATGTTATTCTTTTGTAAGTTTTGCAATTATAACAACCACCTTGTATAAATTTATACTTTTCTCCATTCTTCAGACACATAGTCAAACTTACTACATACCTGGGCAGCACACAGCGGTTGCGTCCTTGTTAGTCATAGGGTTGTGTGGATTCGATACTGGAATTTACGGTGAACTTCAGCAGCGCTGGCGACATTGTTCAGTGTGCTGCCTTGAAGTAGAGATTCAGAAAATATATGTTTTCGAAACTGGTATAACGTTCGTGGATCAAAATTGAAGTTGCACGAGGTCGTGATGCTCAAGGTTGTTAACACGGTCAATGTGAAACATGTGGTGATGCAGCGTTGTCATATCGCACAGTGACAAAATGGGTGAAAGTGTTTCGTGCAGGGAGGGACAATGTTAAGGACAACCTCAACTGACAACGACACAATTCAGCTCTGCTTCCCTGGTGGATGTTGATCGCCGTTGGACTGCGTGTGAATTAGCCCTCTTACGTCGATTGAACTGGGAGTACTGTATCATACTAACCCGCTATAAGCCAGTGACTACGATCTCTTAGCAAAAAATGAAAGAACCATCATCAATTGTGCAGGGCCGTCTGTTCAGGACATTAACAGAAATGAATGTTTTGATGGAATATGGCGCCTTCCACATGCGTGGCAGAAGATGTAGACATTGCAGGAGATTACATTTAAGAAAAGTACATCGCTTTCCTCTAGACATTTCAACACTTTTGCCATTACTTTTATCCAACCTACGTATATTTAATAAATCTAAGAGACAATATTTTCATGGCATACGAGATGCATCTCCACCTTGATCTACTATATATTTCTCTAGAAAGTTCCCAGGTTGATTGGATGAATGTTTTCTTTCTAATCTGTTTCACGTTTGTTCCTTTTTACCTTCTAAGTGCAGAGCTATAATAAACGAGAAAGCAGCTCGGACCAGCTACAGGCATGTACGAATGTCAACCAAGCTGAACGAGGCAGTTGATTGCCTCTAATAGACGCTATTATTGTATAGGCTCTATTAGATTTACTTTGTGCTGTTTCGGTAACTGACGTTAAGTTTCGTTCAAAAATGCAGTAAAAGCAAATCACTTAACATCATCTTCATAATAGTGCGAGAAATTCTAAAGTGTAGGAAATTAAATTTTATTTTAGTTTATCTTTGTAATCAGTTAATCAATTTCAAAGCCTTAGTGATCCCTTTTGGTTAATGAATATATCTTACCTTATTGATCAAGTTAGTAATATTTCTTGTGACAAAGCTTTAGCAAATTTGAACCAGAATACATTATGGAGGGAATCTGGACAACAACTGATGACGAAAAAGGAATATGGTCTTAGCATAGCGGGGAAATTAAAGTTGGATAAGTTACTATTTGGCTTATGCTCGTTGGCATTGACGTCAGATTTTTTTAAAAATTAATCATATACCTGTCCTGAACGTATTCCAAGCCCCCATAAATATTCATGTTGAATTTAGGTTCCAGAGACCAGTTGTCTTTAGGACTTATCATGTCTAATTCCTTTTTAAAAATGCATACTTCGAATTGAAATTGCAATCTATTTTTCGAAAATTACCTAGCAAATTTATATGAACAGTACAATAATACATACTTCCATGGGTAACCGATGTCGGTAGGCAGGAATTAGCGGGTGGAATGTCTGGGGTTCGATTCTCGCCAGGACCGTCCACCCTGACTGATTTATTTTTTTTTTTTTCAGGTTTTCCGCAGTCCTCATATGCCCGGGAGGTAACTTAAATTCAGACCTGGAGCGTTCCTTAAAGATATACTTTCCTAATTTATATTCTCATCTGATGTATCATCAATGTCAGCCCGTTATGATCACTCAACAGTAAAAACAAGGTTAAACACTGTCAATAGTACACAACCTCTTATCAATGTATCAGAAAACATTTGCAATTGACAATAAATTTCAGCATTTGAGTCATTAATCTGTTGAGGAAAGATTAAGAGAACCAAATTTAGTAATACTTTTTTGCGCTCTGGGGATGACAGTTTAGAAAATGGTTTGATAAGGATTTAGTTTTAAGATATGTCGTTAAATTTTATTCGATTTTTTCTTATTAGAAAAATAGGCTTGACAAAAAGAAGCCACTTAATGTTTGTTCCCAACATAACACAAATATTTTTGACATTTAAATTTATGAAGCTATTCCCATAACATGTTTGGTGAATGAATTTGCATTTGCGCGGTCCTTTCTATATTATAAAAACTTAATTACGTCTTTAAAATTACTTTCCCTATATTTCTTGGGTTCTAGACACCAGTGCCCTAATACCGTGTGCACTGAGGGCTTCCCTGAAATAATGGTCAAATCTTGTTAGGGCCGCCTCGATCTCTCTCTCTCTCTCTCTCTCTCACACACACACACGTTGGTCTTCTCTCGATTCCTCTTGTGAAGTTGTTTAATTTGGCGATTTCTTTGAGTGCTATCGTTACTGGAATTATACCTGTAATAAATAATACAGAGAGCTTCGTTTGATGTCTTAAACGCCTTGGCAGTTTTGATGTTTATAATTCTTTGTACTCTTCTCAGTTTCCTTGCATTGTTTTAAAATATAATAAACAGTTTTAAAACTTTTGTAAACAGTATAACTTTTGACAGTTTTCAAATTAACACAAATTGACTAATAGGATAGGAAATGTGGTGACTGAGAATGATAATGTAAAAGCATTCAAATATAACCAATTTAGGCAATCTTCAAATATGATTAGGTTAGAATAAGAATGAAACGGTGTTCAAAAATAGTATTAAGGATAACATGAAATGAAATGATAGCAATGCATGTAGTATTACTAATTATTATAGTAATGGAGCATGCAGTAAATAAAGAAGATTTAAAAAAAACACACACGCACGCACACACACACAGAGGTGAAATGCAAGATGAATCAGTGGCAGTGAAATACTAATAGGGCATTTCTCCTTTCTGAGGAAGGCCATGGTAAATTTCAGTGAGGCCGCAGGATTTGAGCCTTGAACTTCCCAAGTGTTACCTCCTGAGCCAACCCGCTTGGTCTTCCGCAATTCCTCCGTGTTTATAATGTCTCATGCCAATTACCATGTATTCTCGCAAAGTTCAAGGTATTAATAATGATACCAAAGTGTGCGTATCCGACGGCGCCGGAAGACACTAACACCTTAACGTGAAATATGAGCGTCTCATTAAAATTAAACTTTCTAAACCGGGAATCGAAACGGTTGCTCTAGTGGGAAGAAGCAATTAGTACCGTCCCCATGGAAGCAAATCTCAATAACCTCGTAGAAATGCCGAGTGCGTAGCAAGCACTACGATGCGATGTTATATTTACTTTTCTTTGCGTTTATTAAGCTGAAAATGTTAGAAACACAGAAAATAAGTCAGAAACTTAGGTAAGTTCTCAACTGCCAATCTAGAAGACGCGAAATGTCAAAATAGGCACACAGTACCACATCACCATGTTCTGTTTATTTTAAATGCTGATGTAACCGCCGCTATAACTGCCTTTCACATAGCTTGTTATTTTATAGGAGAACATCCCATCAACAGGCCTGCATGTTCGACACGGTCATTAGCAATAATTATTTCAATCCACAGGCTGCCTTAATAGATAGTTTCTTTATACAATAAACAATATGCTATTTTTCAAAATTATGTTTAAAGAAAATAATTTGCTAATCCTGAAGGAAATGTTTTATACTCACAGGATCTTAGGGAAGTGTCCACTTAAGTGCAATATTATACAGGCAAGATCAGCCAAGCGTTTGCACGTGTTGCAAGTGGTGATTAGAATACCACATTACTTCCACATTCATTTAGTTTCTCTTTGAAGCAATAGGAAATGTGGAAGTTAAATAATGCGAGTATTTATAATTTATATTTTAAACTGTATTTATTCCTATCTTTTTTGTAAGGAAACACTTTCCAGGGTACATTTTTTAAGACAGAATTCAATTCTGGTCACTTTTGTACAAATCGCACACGTGCACTTTTGCTGGTACTATAAATTCCAGAAAGAGTATCATAAACCTTGTTTAAGAGTAGTAGTATTTTCTCTATAGTGTAATTTTAAATTACATTCTACATCCCACCTGTGGTGCCTCAGTAGTAAAAACGGGCGTTAAACACTATTAAAAAATCGGCATAAAACTGCTAGCAATTCTTTCGTCAATAATGAACTTGCCACTGGCATCTAACAGTAGAAAGCGCGATAAATATCTTCCCACTATTCCCAAAAGCGAAAGAGAGTGACAGAGTATTCACCGTTAATGCGCTCAGCACTGTGCCCATGTATCATGACTTAATTAAGGCTGGTCTGAGATGCACCAAAAGATTTCTTTGTTTACCTCTATTTCCTCTGGAGCAAACTTTGTTCCCATACACTATTTTGTAGAAATAAAAATGAACTGTTTTCACTTATTTTGAGCTTTTTATGGAAGTTTTGTACTAAAGCCACCTGTTGATCAAATTTTTGGTGGCCTGATCACTTCGAGTTTGCATGTTCGTAGATGGAAACATTTTCCCCTACTATGCTGTTTAAATTAAAGGTTAAACAAAACAAAACTTAATACAGGTAAAATAAGCATTAGAGCTACCTGAATTGTCACGCTTCTTTAAACTACATATTATAATTTAGGAAAATTATAGTAGTGCTATAAAAAGCTAGTATTTTTAGTCACTTGTTAACTATAAAACTACGAATTATATACAACCTTTTGAACCGGAAGATACAAATCTATACTTAATAATTTTTCAACTTGTAATGTACTATATCATGTCACTTTTTGTAATCGGTCACTAAAATAGGGCTTGTAAATGGAAAATCAGCAATTTGATTCCTTCTAGAACCTTCCTCAATAACTGAGATATTTTCTTCAAATTCTTCAGCATTCATAAATAGAAAATGCCAGAAAGGTACCCTTAACTACTCTGAAACTTTTTCTTCCCCTCCTCCGAAAATCCATTTTCGATTTATAATTTTATTATCGGTGTCCATCGCTATGATGTCTCAGTAGTTAAATGGGCGTTAAACACTACTAAATGATATATGTGCACTAAAAACTAAAATTGAAGTAACTTGTAAAGAGCGATATAATTAAAAATCATAACTTAACAGAAAAACAAAAATAAACAAAACCCTGCTCAAATGCAGTCTTTGAAGAAGAAGACAAACTTTCGAAATATTGCGCTATTTGTGTGATTTTTTAAGAGATTGGTTTATTTATATTTCCCTAGTTCGTATTATATTCTTCTGTTGAACAGGCCTCCGTAGTTTCTATATAGAGCACTTTAAAATGGCTAGAGAGTGACAGCAGATGCGCAGAAGTACTTCTTGCTAAACTTCAATGTTCCAGCCTAAAGTAGTTGGAGCATTATCTTTGTGTCGTTCTTCTTAAAGTAATATGTCGTGATATAAGGTGGAATTTTTGTGCTTTATTTGTGTGTTAACGCTGTTATAATGCCACAAAGTTAGTACTGTTTGAGCAGGGACTTTTTATATAGGCTCGTGTGTGGAAAAACGCTTTTGTAGAAATGCAGAAAAATGAGACAGATAAGTTATGAGCTTTCCCAATGTAATCCCCGTTGGATTCAGTTTACTCCCCTAGTGTTTCATTCAGTCTTAGAAGACACGCTGAAATCCATTCTTTTGCCAGGTCCTTCTGAATCGCCTACCAACCTTCATCGCTTCTTCTGTTAATGGAAAATGCCTCCCACGAATACTTCTTCAATTTGGGGAAAGGTAAAGGTCACACGGGGTTATCTATAATACACGAAGGTTGAGGGACACACTGTGATTTATACATCCACAATAAGCATTCAATTTGTTGCAAGGAAATGAGGCCTTTTGCGTTGATATGGCCTTGCAGAATTTTCAGGACATCTCTGTAGTATTGCCAAGTTACAATTGTGTGTGTGTGCAGATATGACATACGACTGAATAATTCCTTGAATATCGAAAATTGGGATGACCATAACTTTCCCAGCAGAAGCGACCACTTTTGCTTTTTGTAGTGTTGCTGATGTGAAGATTTCCACACAGAACTGTTGCAAATCAAGCCAAGCTTCATCAGCAGTACAAAGCTTCACCTTTGAAAATATACCGCATCTTCAATTGCATGTAAATTTGCACCAGAGCGTCCATTTGTTCGGGAATCAGCAGTCTTGGAAACCACCATGCACAAACACGTCTCATGTGCAACTTCATCTACCAGCGTATGAGTGGCACCCAGTAAAACTTGCAAAATTATAGGGACTGTATGTGATTGCACAGATATACAACTTCAACTTAACCATGTTACTAATCGAAGAGTAATTATCGGATAATGAATGTAAACGTCCATTTTTTCAACAACACAACGCTCACTTCAGTGCATACAATTTAACTTTAGTTGAAGAAATTTGAGAATAAGATTTATTAAGGGTTTGTGGCTAGCGCAATCCGCAGATCTTATGAGGGAAATTGAAAAATAGAGTATGGGAATAACCCGCTTATGTTGGAAGAACTAAAAGAAAAGATAAGAGAAAATGCAGCAATTGCACAGTGAGAACTAATATTTGTGAATGCAAACTTTCTTAAAAACTATGATATGCGTCTGGTTGAACAAGGACATCATTTTTGACGTCTTGTATGACAAAGAAAGATGGTACTGTAATTGTAATTTACATAACAGATATAAACTGAGGGGCTATGAATCCAACTCACCCGACAGACAATGCGTTCCAGCCGCTACGCCGGCGCGCTCTTAGGGTTAGGCATCCATTTGAAAGCACTGTACGCCTATTCATTCCGTACCAACTAAGACCAAATTTGTTGAACAGGTTGTTTCTAGATTAGATATAGACTTTTCTGTCACTTTGGCGTATATAAATAATTCATGTTGAACAAAAAATTTATGATTGAAAACTGGGTGTCAACGATTCGTGTACAGCCAAATATATCATGATTATTCCTCCTTTTTGGGACAGTAGTGAGTTTTTAAACGTTCAGACACTCTACGTTCATAGGACGCAGAGCCGATAGTGATATCGCCGTGAATAAAGCTTTGTTATTAATATCTAATAGCTCTTTAATTCTCCAGCGGGAACTGGAATTTAAAATCAGTTCAGCAAATGGCCAGCCTTATTATAATGTTTATTAATTCATAATTCATTTACTTACTATGCGGCCCACAGAAAATTCCCTTCCTTCTTCTGCTTCTTCCATCGCAGATTAGCTGCTGACTCTTTTGACCTCACATTTTTGTTTCTATTCATTTTTTTTCTTTCAATTGATATTCTTTCTTTTGGGCAGTACTTCAACATATCTGTTGGTATTCTATCTTCTGTCATTCCTTTTAAGTTTTTTTTACCCACTCTTGTCTATAATTCCCTAATTGTTGTAATATTTATTGCAATTCCAATTCTTTTCTTATATCCTCATTTGTAATATAATTTTCTTTCGTGCAAACTTTGACAAATTTAAAAAGCGCATTTTTTCTGCTGCTTGAATTTAATTCAATTTCATTTTTTTATGTCCAAGCGTCACTTTCATAAAAAAATAAATTTAAATAATTGTTTAGATCAAAGCTGTGTAGAATGTTAATTGTGTGTCTTTTCTCACTTTGTTTTTCAAAATGTTTCTTACTGTTTCACACACAGCTTGAAACTTTTGTTTTTATCATTAACATCTTGATTTTCTTCATAGGTGTTATTACAACCTGAAAGTGTGATACTTGTGCTATTATTTTTTGTTCTATCACAAATTTTGTTCTTTTTCGACATTTGCCTCGGAACTTTTGTTTTAGTCTTTGAAATTATCATATTACATAGTATAGAAAATTTCCTTCTGTCTATGCAAATTAGAATATTTTCAGCAAAAGCACGTGCTAACCAATAAAGTATTTTTGTATATAGCCCTCAGATTTCTTCAGGAATGATGAAAAACGCACACTACATACTATTCATATCATAATTATAGCATACCGCCACGGGTGGCCCAGGTCGTTAAGGCGTGGATTTGTGAGCGGGAGGTCTGGGGTTCGAATCCCGTCAGGACCATCCTCCCTGACTGAGGTTTTTTCCAGGTTTTCCTCAGTCCTCATAAATGGCAAATGCCGAGGCCTGGAGCGTTTCCTTCCTTAAAAAAAATAATCCTTTCCCCATTATAGCATTTCATCTCATATATCACCAGGGTTCATCGCCTGTGTTGCCTCAGTAGTAAAAAGGGGCGTTAAACACCATTCAAAAAAAAAATAATCATAGCATCATCAGTATCGAAGAATCCACCTGCAAGTCATTTAAAATTGAGACTTGCCATTATTAACACGAGACAATCGTTTTTGCGTATGCAATTAATTTTCTTCAGTCGAAACCATATTCATGAAAAAAAAAAAAAAAAACATTAACTAAACAATCAGAAAAAGAATAAAAACACTTTAATGTTCACAGAATTGTTTTGTTTAAGTACTTATTCTTCTTTAGTTATTGTTTTTAGTTACATTGTTAATAGTGTTAGTTTATTTTCATTTACATATATATATATATATATATATATATATATATATATATATATATATATATAAACAAGTGTTCATCGCCTGTGGTGCCTCAGTAGTAAAAACGGACGTTAAACACCATTAAAAAAAGACGAAATTTAATATTTTCATTCTTATGAACTAGGCTGTTCCTTGCCGGTAGTATTGACCCATTAAAATTATTCCTGGTTAGTCCATTTTAATCATGGACACCATTTTCGCATTATCAACCTCCTTGAATTCGATATAATAATTTGATATGATAAATAGCAGAAAATGGACCTTTATTGCGGTAAATTTGATCAGGGAACATTTCAAGATGTAAGCTCTTCTTAAGACAAATTCAGTTTCGATTAACCGCAGAGAGCCAAAATTTAAGATAAACAGAAATGTTCTGTGTCTACGAGCTGTTATGACCTCCCCTCGCGCTCTTGTAATTCTCTCCCGGCTGTCTTTAATGATGAAGGTGGCCTCAAGAGTGGTATTTAGTGCAAGATTACTATAAACAGCTCTAATGCTTTTAAACTGGGCTTCTATTTGACAGCAATAACAACCTTTAGGCTCTTGGAAATAAACTGTCAACATTAATGCTTCTATTAAAGATTGGTCGACGAATAATTAGTTAAATGCACCATTTTTGAGAAATCTGCTAATATACGCCTATTCTTAAACATGTTCACTAATAATAATAATAATAATAATAATAATAATAATAATAATAATAATAATATGCAATTCTGGAGGATGCTAAATCCAAGTTGGCTGAGTAATGTATTGCTAAAAATAATCGTATTATTATTATTATTATTATTATTATTATTATTATTATTATTATTATTATTATTATTATTAGGAACACAGTCCTTTCGCAGACTTTCGAAAAAAAAATAAGTGGTGATTCAGGTGCTATTATCACGTCGTGCCTTAAGAGAAATTTGTTAGCCCTTATGTATAATGAAAGCAATTATTTAAATGAACACACTGTATCCAGTTATCTAATAAACGGCGTAACGGCAAGCAAGTACATCATCTAATAAGTCATCAGTGAATGCCGCCGGCTTACACGAGTCTGAACGAACGAATTGTATCAAACTGCTATGTTAGCATTAAGTCCGACGCCACTAATTGTTTAAATCATGAAAGAAACAAGTCGTGTCCAATCCCAGAGTAAGAATAGTAAATAGAAAATACTGGGTCTAATTATTCTATTTCACAACAAGTGTTTAGCTATATGTCCGTACTGAGTGCGCTTGTGCTGTCAGGGGAATATCTGAAAAGAAATTTTCAGGCGATCGAGTTTCCGGTTATAATGCCATTCATAAATTAATAGTATTCACATACTTTATACGAACTAGACGATACCATTCGTAAAGAGATCAATTTAATTTTTCAAAGAGACTTAAGGAGCATAACGGATAATTTCATACGCAGAGGCCAGAAATATGTGGAAAATAGCAACATCTTGCGTCACATGGATAAGTACATAATTTTTAAGTGCATTAGAATTTACACAATACACTTGTCACTCTAGTGTTTCTACCACCAACTCTTGTGTAGACCCGTTCAAGTGCATACGGATTGGCCGTGAGCGATGGCTTATTGGGCGGTGATTTTTCCGTCATCGCGTTGGTAATCAGATAACTGGAAGACCCGATATTTGACAGGAAAGCAAATTTTGTGCAAATCGGCACCTCTTTAGTGAACAATTTATACTTTTTGTTTATAATTATAATATCCCATTTCTTCATAAAACTACAGAATTAACACTTATAAAACCTCATATAACAATACGCTTACACCTTGGTTTATACTTGGGAATTGCAGACTTGATGTAAATCCGTGTGTGCTGCAAGGTACTAAGATGAATTTCTGTATGTTTTGCTGCTCTTAAAGTGTCGTTTCTAGAATGTGTTCTCGCACCACCCACACTAAACCTTGATGCCCAGCGGTGTACGCAAATTAAGTTACTTATTTAAAATAGCTGCACTTTAGACACCATGAGGATAATCATTTCTTTATAAAGAACCAATTTAACAAAATCTATAGTCATTATACGGCATGCGTACTAAATGTCATGCAAATTTGCCTACTTAATTCAACCAAACGATTTTATGATCTCACCATTTTTAATATTCTAGAAAGGTATGTCTAATGTCCATGAATATTTGATGACATGGGGGGTTCTGCTTCCATTTCACGACTGATGTAGATCGTTCTATAGCCCAATTTAAACATTCTTTATTTTTAAATGTAGCAGTGGAAAATTAATCACCATAAATGCTTAATAGCTTTCGCAGACGGTAACATAAAAAGTTTGGCTTAAATCTATGCACGAGTTCCAATGGGATAAATGATCATAGTTGTCGGTTATTTTTTAAGGAAGGTGTGTTCATAACAGGCACATGGATGGGTATTAGCTACACATGTTCAGCCAGCTGGTTAATTCTAGAGACCTGTGTGTTGTGTTTCAGTGCTCAAAGGTTCCAGCTTTTAAATTATACTCTAAAATGAGTTTCTATAATGTGTTGTTAGCATACCAAATTTAAAGAAATTTTGCTTCAATTGAAAGCTATTAAATAAGATCAGAACTACAGTCATATGTATCTCCCCGTGGCTTTCACTTCTTTTATTTTGTTTCACAGATTGTTTCCTGAAAAAATCTGAGATCTTATCCGTCCTGGAACTGCCTCCTTCAGAGGAAGCTGTTCATATTTTTCTCTAACCTAATTGTAATTAATACTGGGTAGCGAAAGTAGCTTTGCATTTGCTTTGTAATAAGCCTACTAATTGTTTACGTAAGTGAAAACATGTTATTCCCACACTTTCAGTGTCGCACTTGATTGGCTAAGATTTATGCACAACTTTCAGCATTTTTAATATTCTATGTATATCTATCTATATGGTTTTCTTTTTCCCTTAGTAACAAATATTGGCAATGTTCATTAAATAAAATTTCTCAAAATTTAAAACAATTTGTTGGATAAAAACTAAAATTTAGATACAGTTTTGACATAGTCAAATGCATTTATAAAAGTAACCTATTCTTTATAAAATACAAATTGTTTAATTAGCTTTTAAATCTTGTATTGCAAGTTTTAACTACTCTTTCCTTGGTCATTATAAAGAGTGAGTTGTTTGGCAAGTACAAATCTGCACTTGGCTGTTCATGCTCTAGTACTTTGAGGCGGTAACCTTACTAAATGTTCGCTCTGCACTTTCTTAATGATATCTTTGTCTAGGTCAAATGTCATTGATTATCAAAGATCTTGGAAACCTAAATAAATCTAAGCTAAAGTTGAGCACTAAGATTATTTTATCATTAATTACTTTTTTGGCAATGTTTGCACATTTTCCATTCAGCATTGTCCATCCAAAGATGATGCTCAATGTCCTCATTTCTGCTTATGCCTTGTACTTCTTGCAACCAGGTTTCGCTGGTGTGTCTCTCTTTCTTCATCTTGAGGTACGTCATCTATTACTAAATTTTCTACATTTCTTTCATCACGAATTACTTGATTTCCCTCCTAGAGATTCTTGTAAATCTACATTGTTGCTAACAATTTGCAAGTAATTTTCAGATTTCATCACCCACATTTCATTCCCTATATTGTAATACTTCGAAATATCAGTATGATTAATTTTTTAGATGTGTTTATCTCATAAAATGTCATTTAAAGCGTACCTATGCAGTTCTTCATGTTTTCTTTCTTCCCATTCTTTCTTGATCTCGTTTTACATCTTAAGTAACATTTTCATAAATATATTTGTGTGTGCCAATGTCATCCTCATTCTAATACTGAATTTTGATCAATTTAACCTATTATTATCATATATTTTATAAAGATATTTACATTTAAATAATTTTTACATTCTTTAATAAATTATATATTTATGTATTTTAAATCCTCATAGCTCCATGCTGCAAGTAATTGGTCATCCAGTCAGACTATTTAAAAGCCTGAGGCAATTGAAAGACGCCAACAATGAGTGTAAAATAACATTATACTTTTTTATAATATATATTGTAATGTTAAAACACAATAGAGAAAACTATCTTTCTTTAGAGTCTTAAGGAAATAACATACAGAATTCGCTATAAATCCTGATTTGATCTCTATAGGCAGGTAAACAATTTTTTTTTTGTGCTTCTGACTTCTTGGAACAGCTGTAAATTACGTTTAGTAACACACTAGATACTGCAGAAAAGTACAAATACTAAGAGCCAAGTTTATTGCAATTTTCCAGTCGGAAAGAGGGTATACCATAAGTACAGCCTTAATTCTTGTGTAATTACATGTTCTGTTCCTCAATTACTTTTTTTCCCGCCTTCATAATATAATTAATAAGGTATTTACTTTGAAATATTAAACATTTACATCACATATTTTGCTAAGTACTGCATTAATGCACTATATTTTTCTACACTATAAATGCCTTGAATTTTTGAATAGTTTATCATTGTTATAGTTTTGTCTTATTTTCAATTGTTTTCGTTGTTATTCTTCTGTAATAGAATTTGAATTTTGTGCCCATTAGTGGGATGTCCCTCGCCTGAGCAGTCGGGTTCTTACCATAACGAATAGGGTTTGTGGTTTTACTGATTTAGTGAGCAGCTGAAATTCTCAAAATGTTTTATACAATTTATTCCCTGCTCAAGCAGTGTCAGAGATAGAATTTTATTTCCGAAAGTAAATTAGTTTATACCCACTTTTATCTATGTTTTAAGTCCAGTGCTATAAATAACAGCTATATGGCTACAGAGTTTATAATGTCAATATACAGATCCTGAATTCAAGTCATACATTTCTATAATGCCAACGTCAAAGCTGTGAGTTTAGCAAAGGGAACTTCCTTTCAATTCCGTAGAATGTGTGATGGAGGGGATTGCTTTTTTTGCGGACGCTCTTTAACATCACAGGTCATCAGCGTCCCATTCAACTCGGGGCGTGAAACGGCCGATAAATTTTGCTCAGAGGCCACTCTTTCAGGCTTGAGGTTCTTTTTCGTGCCGTAAATGTACGACACGGGACCCACGGCTTTACTTCTCTTCCGAAGGAGGCCATATTTAGGATTTTTATGCCCGAAAATATCCATCGGTCCTGGCCGGGTTCGAATCCGCGTTCTTGGGTATAGGAAGCAAGTATGGTAACCACTACACCATCAGGACCAACTAGAATGTGTGAGTGATCCCTTATACGAATTCTAAAGCTATCAACTAAATTTCGTTCATCAGATGTCATTTCGGTTGAAATTCCAATAGTTTCAATAAACAGGACACATTAGCTCTGCCTCTGGAAGTGGCCATGTGAATCATGGAAGATGCAGTCCACATGTTATTGCCTCGTTACCATATTGAACCCAGGCCAATTCCTCTGAGTCCTGTTTCACCTCTGCAGCCCCAAACGTTGGAGTTATATTTTGCATCTGGTGTCTATAGCATTTAGCGCGAAGTGTTAAATGCTCTCCCTGCTTTATCTGAGCCAGTATTTCAACGTCCTTGTTTTACTATTAACAGTATCTTCAAAAAAAAAAAAAAAAAAAAAAAAACAACTCCCTCATTATCCCGTAGTTTGAAGTCCCTATGGAGAGCCTGAGAACCCTTTTCCATAATTCGATTTGAATTTTATTTACATGCTCAACTCTCCCCTCTCCCCATATTTCACTTTCATATAACAGAATAGACTTAATCATAGCATTGTATATCCTCTCTAGTTTATCTACTGTCTGGATCGTAAGACAGAACCTATAGTTACTCATTTAGTTGACCTCGTGCTTTAAAATTTTAACAGATAAGTGGTTATTTCATCTCCCATTCATATTAAAAGTCACTCCTAAATAGCAAAAAAGTTTAACATTTTGTATTTCTTGTCCACTGTAGTACAATTTTTATCTCTGCCATACCGTAGCCATTTTTAAAAGTCATTGTTTTGGTTTTATTAATGTTTATTATCATACCCCATTTCAGACAATACTCTTATAGGATTTGAATGTCTTTCTGCAAATCATCTCTTAATGTGTATATATATATATATATATATATATATATATATATATATATATATGAACTCATTAGCTTAAAATTAGCTCACTTTTCTTTACATTTTGGTGTAAGATGCAAAAGAATTTTTGATATGTTAGGATTGTAGTTTATATATATATATATATATATATATATATATATATATATAAAATAGATCGTCAGCACACAAGAGTACAGGAATGCATGTACCGTCCACTTCAAGATCATTCATTTCCTCCACTAACAGGGCACCCGAGATATCGTCCATAAATGAATTAAACAACACCGAAGATAGAATACATCCCTGACGAACTCCTCTACTAGCTGATCTACATTCCGATATCTAACACCGGATTTCACATCGTTGTATATCTGCATCAAAGTATTTATCATTTTGTTGGATATGTCTTTCTGACACAGTTCAACCCACAGAGTATCTCTCTGAACACTGCCAAAGACTATTTTTAAAATCAACAACTACGCTGTATAATTTACCTCGTTTTTAAATTTTATCTGTTAGCGTCTTTAAAATAAATATATTATCTTCCAAATTAAACCCTTCCCTGAAACCTGCTTGATGCGTAGATATTGTGTTGTATTCTTTAACCCATCCCCTTAATCCATCATACAGAATCTTTCAGTATACTTTACCGAATACATATAATAGTGGTATATACCTGAAGTTCTCTGACAAGCGTGAATTACACTTGCCTTTAAATATCGGCTGTATCACCGCCATTGATCATGATTCTGGATATATTTCTCCATTAAATAATTTATTAAAATGATTCGCAGAATGTCTGATACTTTCAGTACTACTAAAGAAAATTTTATGAATTCAGCTGAAACTCCTTCAATTCCGATTGCTTTTCCATTTTTTAAGATTTAATCGCTACTATTATTTCGTTCTTCGTAATTTCTTCGTATTTATACAGGAGAGATTAAAAGCAGTTCTCTAAGAGGCCCTCCCACTGCTGCACTCTGTTTTCAACATACACACTATAAAAATACGCCAGCCACCTTTCGGGTTCGATGTTTATTTGCCATCTTTTTCGTGCTTTAATTTTTCTGACCAAATTCCACATGTTCATCGTATTCCTCCAATAGGTTGTAGTTCTTAGATCCCCCGCCATTTTGTTTTGCTATTCAACTTGGCAGTTTACAGTGTGTGTTTAAATTTTTTCTTAGTTGGACTTAAGAAATACGGCACTCCCTACCTTCTAGAAGCCTTAAGCGCTGTTTTAGCCTTTTTCTTCGCTTGTTTACATTTTGCGTTATACCATCCTTCTCTTGTACGATTTTTATTTCGGATTTTTCCTATGTCTGCCTGCTAATTGCATATTTTCTGTCAATCTTCTAAAAATATTTGCCTTGTTTTCTCCCCCCCCCCCATTAAATATATTTGCCGAATCACGCAACCTTCCCACCCAAACGGTGACACAGAGATGTCATTAATTTCCCTTACACTGTTTACTGAGTCTAGGTGCTGATTTAACATGAGCAAAATAGGCAAATGGTGCGATTTTACACTGTTTACAATATTGATATCCTCTATAAAAGCTAGCATCTACTGTGAGCATAATATATAATCACCACTGTAATTTATAAATGTTAATTCTCCCGCCACATCAGACTCATATTTTCCTTTAATAACTTCCAGCTTAAAGACGTCGCAAAAGATTAGTAACTCCTTCCTGTTCGCTTTTAGTATTGCGTATATACTTGTCGCATAGCTATCTTACAGTCATTTTACCCGCGTTCTATGGTTATGTTTTCACATGCGATTATTCATTAAAATCTTCCATTATAACTAAACCCGATTGTGGGTACATGCCTTGAATTTGTGTTGGTCAAATCCATAAAAAAACTGGGGTTGGCATATCGGGACGCCACTGGCTCCCTGTATAAAACATATACATAATATACATATACATAATTCTACCTCGTTCATATATATATATATATATATATATATATATATATATATTAATAGTTCCAGTTAATTTAAAGTTAAGCCATTGGATGTCAGCTTCTCACTCTTCTTTAAAATACAGTGTCACACACTCCGGTATCTACCTTTTAGACTCTTGTTTCACTGCCATTAAATAGCGCTTTGCAGCCACTAATAGCAAACTTTTCACTGTCTTTTAACCGAATTTTTGTCAGTCCCATAATGTCTACACTATTTACAGTCAATGATTCTGTCGTTCGCAAGCTTTTTCTTCAGACCTTCCATATTCCAAAGGCAGGCCGTACCGTGGGCAGCTTTTTCCTAATGTTTACCTGCTCTGGTGCTCCTTGCCGTGTGTCATTGTTTCCTGCCGCTCGGGATCCGTTTACAGATATTCTCCGCACGAGTTTCTTGCCCTGTCTTCCATTGTTCGTCTCCAGGCCGGTCTCTACGCGCAGCTAAATGTCATCTTCCTCACCAATGTATTGTTTGGTGACTGTCCGGTTCCTTATTGCCTCCCTACTGCGACAATCCTTCGAACGCCTCAAGTTCTTCTCTTCTTTTTAATCGGCCGTCGATGAGCAGCTTATTAAATCGTATAACGGCATGGGTCCCTGTAGCCTCGCCTCCAACATATGTCGTCTTAGAAACCGACACTCATGTCGTATCTTCTCAATGAAGTTTTCTCCGATGTGAAACTCGAGCCACGGATATATCTGCTGTCTCTTAAAAGCTGTTCTTAAATTTTACATGAGAGCAATTAGACTATAGGCCGGGTATTACCCCCTCTGCATGCCCGGTGTGCCCTCTTGAAGTCCCCGCTTTGTAGCTGTATCCCTAATTGTAAAGGCAATCTTGCTATTTGTCTTCCGTCTCTTGCCAGTTCTCGCTGTGTTCCTCCGGCACACAAGATTGTTTCTTCTTGTCTGGTTTTCCATGTAGTCCAATTTGGTCTCCAGCATTACACAACGTGCTTCCAGTATTCGGATGCGAAACTCTGACTTTTCAAAGGCTTCCACTACCGAATCACCTTCAAAATCAGATGTTTATATTTTTTTTTTTGGCTAACTTGAAAACATTTCTTAATTTCCCTCTTCAGCTCCTCCAAAACTGTTTGCAATGTAGCCATTGTTAACACCTGCTGCTAACTGCGAAGCACTCGGATGGAGAAAAAATACATGTTGCTGTAGTTGTCCATAGTCAGGTAACAACTCAAGAAAGTAAAGCAATTTCAGCCACATGGAGGACTGGTGAAATGCAAGGATGGACAATGGCGCCAAATGAGGGCTCAGGAGAAAACAGCACTGCCGCTTAAACTTCATATAGTCAAATATACGGAGTGAATACGAGCGCTATCGATAAACCCTCAGATATTGTTTCGTGATACTTGCTGAGTGTTTTGATATAACGTAATCATGGTCTCTGGTGGATCATTAATAAATAATTGCATTTTTTAAAGTCTACCTTTGTGTACGTTAACTCAGTGCAGTATCATTTGACTGATACCTCTATACAGTTTTTCGTGATCATGAGTGAATATTTTGAACAGTTTCTGATAATACAGCATTGAGCAACAATGTATAATCATATATGACTTTTTACTAAGTTTTTTCATTACTCTTATAATGCATGTTTTGTAATTTACTGTAATTTTTCATCATCTGCCTAATACGCAATGTTTTCTTATTCATTATGATGTACCTCCAGGAGTTGACAAAATTTTCTTTATAATATATCAGAACCCCTCTCTCTCAGTTCAAGGCACATAATACATATCTAACACATCAACAATAAATTACTCTATGGCAAGATACCGAGACCTTGGTTTTCTGATATTAAATCACTCAGGCAATATCCCTGAATCATATCTGAAAGTTTGTCGGTAAATATCATACAGCAATAGAGCGGCCGCGTTATGATAATGAAGAACTTAATGACATGTTGCTTGCATTTGGAGAATGTCAATGCAAAGAAAACAACTAGCTGCTCTTTATGCACTACAACATCCAAACAGGCGACATACAGCTCGCATGTGTCAACTTTCCCAATGTAGTACCCAAAGGAAGCGAATGTGTTGCCGCAGAACCTCACGCATAAGCACTAAAGCTGTGGTTCACACTTTAGAAGTTTATCATAGAGTTGTTAATCATAATTAGTATATGGCATCTTGCTACCAGATAACCATGCGAGTGGATCGCTAAGCAAGTTGTTATGTAAATACCGTAAATTTACCTATGTATTCACTGTCAAAGAGATCGCGTGATCCACGAGTCTCGATGCACCGATGTAAACAACACACGCAAAGAGAGTAATACCAAGTTAATGATCTAAATATTAGCGTGAATCCCTTTGAATAACATATACAGTGACAGCAGTTAAAAAGTCCCGTAACATGATCGGCCAACCAGCGGACGAACCCCATATAATCGCTGAGATTCCTTACGTTGCGCACAGTCAGTTGCAAGCGGGATTTTGACAGAGTCGTGTAGTTGTGTTATGCAGTGAGAGTGAGAATTCATTAAATACCGCGTTAGTGTTGTTCAGTAACGAAATATACACTGCGTCGTAGTATACTCATATTCACACATACATGAGGTAAAGAAAATAGTGTGGTAGATCGAGACAGATTTAGGCGTAAGCTCCCTGGCAGCCCGGTTTCAACACGAAAAACAATATTAAAACTACCACAAAACTTTAATGAAACAGGATTTGTTGTTGTTTCACTCCCTGAATAGAATGGGACGCTGATTACCTGAGATGTTAAAGAACGTCCTTAAATAAACAAATAAAAAAAACTTTCAGGCTTGAGGTTCTTTTTCGTGCCGTAAATGTACGACACGGTACCCGCGGCTTTACTTCCCTTCCGAAGGAAGCCATACTTACGACTTTTACACCCGAAAAAAATCCATCGATCCTGGTCGAGATCGAACCCGCGATCTTGGGTTTAGAAGGCAAATATGGTTACCACTACATCACCAGGACCGACAAACAGGTTTCGTGACTGAGTGGGAAAAAATTTGAATACTGCTTATCAACCCATGACGGAGTATCACCTTATACTTAGGTCCGAGAACTACTGGCTCCCTAGTTCCCCAGATCTTACGGTTTGTTGTTGATTTGATTTATTTATCAACGCTCTTTAACATCTCGGGTCATTAGCGTTCCATTCAATTCAGGAAGTGAAACAAAAGGTGCATTTTGCTCAAGGGCCTCTTCTTTCACGCTTGAGGTTCTATTACGTGCCGTAAATCTACGACACGGTACCCGCAGCTTTACTTCCCTTCCGAAGGAAGTCATACTTAAGATTTTTACGCCCGAACAAACCCATAAACCCTAGCCGGGATTGAACCCGCGATCTTGGGTTTACGAGGTAAGTATGCTTACCACTAGACCACCAGGACCGACTTAAAGTTCGTGATTTTATCTTTGAGTGACACTGTCAAGCAGATTATATTCATTAGAGGAACTTAAAACTAACATTCGAAACAAATTTAGGCCTATTAGCGATGGGGAATTATTGCTTGTTAGTGAAAATTTCCTAAGATGTGCACTGTGTGTCAGGAAATGAACAATATTTCCAACTGTAAGGAAGGTGAGTTGTAGTTGTTGTTGTTTGTTGTTAAGGAAGGTGAGTGCCAAATATATGTTGTACCTAAGTTTTAAAGTGGTGAAGCGTTTGAGCGCCGCGAGTCTTCGTAAGAAAACACCTATGTCCACATGGCCTCAAACACAATTGAACTATGTGTATAGGGACTTTTAACCTGCTCTCACTGTCTATGCATAAATGCCTCCTTTTACTTTGATATGAATTAATTCCTGTGGTATTTAATTAAATAGAATATCATAGTAACCCACTGCTACCCTTCCAACTTCCAAGCTTAACTCGAATGTTCTCTGTCTTTCTCTCCGTTAAGCGCTTGAAAATATGACAGTACTCCTGGCGCGAACGATGGAAGGAAGTTGGGATCACTTTAAGAGTGAACGTAAAGTAGTGCGTGGTGTTAATTAACTTAATCTTCAATGTTACGCTTTATGGCGTGCGCAATGGCACATTCTTAAGCAGTATCTTATGGACAGACGGGCGTTAAGGAACGATGGGTGCATTAACCGTAGCAACCAGCACCACTATGCTGCCGATACACCTCATTGCCGTAATAAAGTGCGTTTTACCATCAATGTTTCGATGGGTAATTTTAAAGAGACCAGATCAATGGCCCCTTTATTATTAACAATGAAGTTAACGTGAAAACTTATAGAGAGATTTTCGACAGTGTATTGGAGGACGATTTAGATTTTGTTTTGCTGACACTGTTTCAGACTGTGATAAATCAATAAAATGGTCATCAAACATTCCCTCTTTAAAGGCTCGTTGTGTTCAGAAGACAGAATACCACAGGAAGGTCATCGGCTAACACTACAGTGTATACCAATTGCCTCTAAGATAGTCGCTATTTAAACCCCACGGATTTTTATGCAGCTATTGTGGGATCAAGTTTAAGCAACATTGGATGCAAATAGGAATGAGCTTGTGTGTAAACTTCATTCACCAACTGCAACCATCATACCGCAATGGTGGAACGTGAGAAACATAATGAGAAGAGCGGTGATGAAACGTTTGCTATGATGAAAGTTTCAAAATCCTTTATAAATATTTTGTGTGTTTTTTTTTTATTTTTATTTACATAAAAATGTACCTGCCAGGTGAAGCAATCAAATATACTGTGGAGTATCCACCTGAAGCATGCAGAACATGTTTTGTAATTTTTATTAAATGAAAATCAGAACTTCAAATGGTGCTGACTTGCATGTATACAAGAGAAAAGTCAAGTTCATCGATAATTTGATGGAGCTGAAATCCTTCGATTTTTTAAGATCAAGCTGAACGAACCATAAATTACTTTTGCAAAAAGCAGGGATTATAGAAAACTCGCATCTGTTTAACTCAAAATTCATTTTAAGTATCATACTGAGAAATAAGAAAATGTGCTCTGAACTTGCCTTAATTAAATATCAAGTTAAGAAATCCATTTTATAATAATTAAGTTAATTAATAATAAAAGAACTACGGGTTTCCAGAATACGTCCTCACCGCTCGCACGGGGTTTTGCGTCTCGGTCAAGGCTGGATGCCCTCCCCACTCACGACCGCTTGCCTGTCCTTGAAGTTCGAGCAGTCACCAGAGTACACTCGTTCGCGAAGATGGCAAGACAGCTGTCTTTAGAGCAACATATTTTTGTATGTAAAAGATCTAATGCGAATCAGATTATCGCGTTCATATGTATTTTATTTTGAAGTTCCCTAAGCAAATATCTCCTTCCAGAACTGCAATTCACGATCTTGTAAATAAATTTGATACTATTGGTTCAGTGCAAAACAAGAAACAATCGCGAAGACACATTACACAAAATTGGTACAAATCTCAAACGTTCGCCAACAAAATCACTACCGAAATTAGCACAAGTTCCAATTTCAGTGCCTACTTCGCATACAGCAACAAAATGTTAAAATGAAAATTTTACAAGTGCACACGTGTTCATGTCTACGGCAAGCTGATCCTGTAGCACTTGTCACTGATGAAAGACGTCATAATAACGCTATTATGACTTCTTTCATCAGTGACAAGCGTTAATCAACCATGGGTTCTTTTCAGACGAAACATGGATCCAACAAAATGGTCGGGTGAACACTCACAACACTTGCTATTGGTGTTGTGAAAATCCAAATTGTTTACCAGAAATCCCGCTTTGTGACCAGAAAATTGGAAATTGGTGTGCAACAAGCACAAGACTCATCTGTCCAATTTTTACGAACAGAGGTAAATGGAACGAAATACCAAAATGACATTTTGACCCCATTTTTTAATCAGCTGCCGGAAGAAGAGAAATCGTATGTGTGGTTTTAACAAGGTTTCGCCACTGCTCAAGCAGAGGAGTCCATGCTTAAAATAGGGAAATATGAAGATAGAGCGATTCGTACTGGTGTATGGCCCTCTCGCTCCCTAGATCTCACAGTGTGTCATTTTTATTTGTGTGATAGCCTGAAGGACAAACTGTACAAAAAATTGCATTCAAAAACTCAAGAAAAGCATACTAAATGAAATCAGAAACATTACAGTGGCCGAGCTGAATCTTGTAAATTTGCTACAATGTAGGATTTTACATACGGTTTTAAGAAGGGAAGCCAGAGTGCAAGCGCGGCCTACAGAGTAGCAAAGTCCCTTGCGAACGGTAAGGACAAATTCTGGAAGCTCTGTATATTCACTTATCTATCGCAGAGCGTATTTACCTCTGAGAAAGCCGGAGGTAACAGTAATTTATGCGTAGCTTCAAATATTGAATTGTCATGGACTTTCCGTGGAGATATACCATCTTTCTCAGCTGGGTACTTACAAGGTAATTTACTAAGTTTAAATCCAGATTATTTGGGACCAAAAATCTGGAGTTATGAAGCTCGTATTTTAAGTTACTAATTATTTTTTCAGATTTGCAATATTATGCTTCATCATACCTGGAGTACAAATTTTGTATAAATGTTTTTATATCTACCTGAAAATATTTGCTTCAGTACATTTGTAGTATATTTCTTAAATGATACCTCAGCATTGCAATCTTCCAGCGCTAATTTTTTTGTTCCTCAAAGGCCAACATATACCTTTTCGTTTTTGAAATTATTTTGTGCTGCAATGTAAATGTGTTCAATTCTAAATCCTCCTTAAAGAAATGTCCTATTGAGCTGCGATATATCCGTTTTTTTTGCAAAGCCTTTATCGTCCTCGACTGTTTTACTTCTATTGCTAAACATATCGTACAATTTTTTTTTTTTTTTTTTTTTTTTTTTCATTTTCCATTTTCCTTCTGTGTCTATGTCTAGAATGCTTGTTTATAATAGAACGAACTAATATGTTGTATAATCTAATAAAGTTGAAATATTTACAAATATGTAAAATAGTATATTTTGTGCAATGTTTGTTCGAAACTCCAGGAGTTTAAGGAAGCATTGAATTAAGGGGATATCCTATTGTAGTAGACTAAAAGTGGGCAAGGTGGAACAATTAGAAAATCGCTAAGGAATCAGAAGGGAGACGCAGTTTAAATTTTATAAGGTGATTACGGTTGTAGTTCTAACTTAAGGATGCGATAAATGGATTTAAGCAGAAGAGACAAAAGAAAAAAAGAATTGAATGAGATGAGATTTAGATCCGTGGCTTGGTTCACTCTAGAAATCAAAGAAGTTACAATATCAGACAAATACTAAATATTCATAACTTAAATGATTTTGTATGAGAATAGATAATAAATTGGTACAATCACATTCAAAGAATATATGAATACGTACTTCATTAGCTATTTTTTTAAATGTAAACCAAAGGGAAAGAGAACTCAAGGCAGACTTAGAGCAAGAAGGGAAGGTAAAAGGCGTAAGATAAGCCGGGATAGCTGATGATGAGCAAAGTAATGAACACTTTGAAAGGTAGAAGATTAGGGGCTGACATTCCTCCGGACTCTTTACGCATCTTCCTGCAGTTCTTTTCTCTGAATAGCTCTTTGTTTTCTTGGGGTTGGGTTTCCCATTATCTTTTGAATAAGACTGATTTATCCTTGGCAAACGACTTTCATTTATTCTATTCACCTGTCCACGCTTTTTCCTGTGTCTATAGCATCGTTTTTCCGCATTCATTCTATTATTTCATCATTTGTGACCCTTATCATTCTTAGAACGGAACAACTTCTTTGTAAGAAGTTCACCTCAGCAGTTTCCACTCCATGTCTTTTATTTACCAGTTGGATTTTTTCTACTGTAATATAGTGTTTGAACACCATCACTTTCAATATGCTTTTACTTATTGATCATTTCAATATTTAATACACTTACATCGTTGGTGGAGATAGCATTCTTTCTTATTGTGTTCTATATTTATCTAGATGGCGAATAAGTTGAGGTTTGCTGAAAATGATGTTGTTTAGAACGTGTTTGTTTAACGGAAAGTTACTGCCTAACGGCCTTGTTACTTTGCGAGGAAAATCGTGTCGCTTTGCTGGAACTCATAGTTCGCATTTTGTTGTTTCTTGCGTTATTTATGACTTGTAAGTGGTAATTATTATTATACATGCTATCATTTAGTTGTTCGAAGAACCTGCCCTAAGCACTGGGTATGCCTGAATACTTTGAAACAGCATCCTCCGGAATATTGTAAGCTGCCTCCCTCACGAGTTTCACGCCTCCACAGGTTTTATTTCAGGTGCAGTAATACTTTTACAATGATGATGATGCTGAATAGCTGAGTGGCTTATTACGCACTGCCGACAATTACACCAACTGGGTTAAAGGCCTTAAATATTTTCGGGAGAAGTTTGTAATCTATACACTTTTTCATCAAGCTTCTCCTTTGTTAAAATTCTGTTTTTTGGTCTCGGCTTCTTGTCAATGAAAACGCATTGCGTTCGAATATTGCATTTCCCCACGAAAATATTATTCTTGAAAGTTTAGCACGAACTTTTCTTTTACCGTACTTTTACGAATTATTTTTGCATATATCAATCATAATAAGAGTTCTTTGTTCTGACATATATATCACTATTCATTGAAAAACCATAGAAATCCCCACACTTACTTTCTACAGAAATGCAACTGAAACACCTGATAAACATGACCGAGCAAGCTCTGTTTCATGCATCAGCAAAACTTTAAGTATAGTCTTACCGAGAATCATGTTTATGGAACGTCAGCTTGAGTCGCTAGTGACTACAAATTCTGATCCTCTGATCCCGTATGAGGGCAGATATTTATGATACAAATAGTCATTGTCTTAAAGATTCTGGTTCACTGAAATATTGTCATATTTCCTGGTATTAGATACATGCATTAAAGATAAAAAACCATTCTAAGCAAAGAATGCATTCTGGTTTTAAAATTTTCTGAATAATCGAATAAGCACACACACACACACACACACACACACACACATTTATACATGTATGTGTGTGTATATATATTAAAGGCAAAATAATAAAATCACACTTAACTGTGATGCTTCTAGAAAAGTTTAGAAATGCAGTTAAGCATTTTAATTATTGTTAAAACTATCCCAAAATAGAGTATTTTAAGAGTAGTAATTGTAAAATTGGCATAATATTGAGGAAAAAAATGTATATATACTTTTTTTTTTATTTGGAGCAAAAGTAAAAAATATCATTATTCCTTTCTCTATCTAATTTTCTTCTAAATTCCTAATCATTCTCTTGGTACGATTGTATAAAATTTTGAAAATCAAAATATTTACATATGCTAGAAAGCAATTGCTATAAAATAAACATTAACGTCCTTAATGCCCAAAATATGTCATTTTATAACTATAAGACGAGAAGGTTTACTTAATGGAATGTGTTTATCCCCCTCTCCAATAATAATAATAATAATAACAATAATAATAACAATAATAATACGTTACTGAAAAAATGTAGAGTGTCTTTAGGTCCAGCATTTTTACAGTATTTGTTGTTGGTCTGGGACATTATTCTGCGACTCCTAACTTTGATGCTGCTGACACTGGTATCAGTACTGGAGCTATTTTACATTTCTTTTCAATGAAAAAATTGCAGTTAAAAGATCACTTTTGTGTATATTAGTTTTTGTAGGTTGTAAGGAAGGGGTTCCTTTTCAATAATTTAGCAATAATTTCAAAACAATGGAACGCGTTATTTCTCACATGCGCTCATTTGTACTATTTATTTGATGACAGATCGGTAATTTAAGTTGTTGTTATATGTATTTATTGTATTTTTGTTGATTGTCCTATTCATTACGTACTTCTTGAAATGCACCATGTCCTGCATTCTATTATTTGTACTCAATTACTTTAACAATGTGGTTCCCAGAAGTCGATGCTTATAATGGAAATGAGTTTTTCTTTTAGGAATGAAGTGGGGCAGAATAAAATAATTGTTAATTCAGCTGCCTTTATTACTGAAATAAATCGTTTTTCCTAATTCCGTCTCAAATATGATGTTAAACAATATTGTATATTCACGGCCAACATTGTCTGAAACAGATGTAAGATTATTACATTTTACGTCTGAATTGTGGTTATCAGAATCTGCAGTAGGTTGTGTTTTTAAATTGTTTGCCCCTTCATTGCTATCAATGTCCAGGCTTTACGTTGTCAGGGCAGTAATTGAATAATGGGAATGTCAAAAGTTCTAAGTGCCATTTTCTTATTTAATCGTTTTATTTCAAGTACATTTTGTGTGCCCAGAGCATATTCCTAGTCGTGTTCTAAGTGCCTATACACGGATAATGTAGTTTAAATACCCGTTAACAGATAGTGCTGTTCTAAATGCCATGCTATGCTTCCAACTGGTGTTCTAAGTGTTGTGCCATGACAATATTAGCTTTAAGTGTAAATATTTATAGTACAGAAATATTTAGTAAGTGGTTAAAGCTTTTTGACTTGCGATAGAGATTTCATTATTACAGAGAGGAAGGACAAGTACGGCCTTCATTCTCCAATATTCACAGAATTCTGGATTAAGTCAAAGCTATAAATCCTTTTCATGTTGTTCCAATGGAGTCAATTGACTTCTTTGATTTTGAAAATGTTGCTCATTCCCTGTTAACATTAAATAAGTGCAACATTTCCAAATGCACAATGCTTAAAGTATTTCCATCTCATTTCAATTAGCCATTAAAATAACTTACTCACCATTAGAAAGGTGGAAGGTTTTTGAAAGTTTAAAGGGAGAAAAATCAGTAGTTGATATACAGCAACCTGAGCTTTGTCTGAAAATCAATCAGTTTATCGATTGAAAAAAGAAAGGCCTCTCATTCATGCTGTCATTTCTTCCTGGAGAGAACAGAGATCTTTATCAATTTCAACTCTTGCAAGAATGAAAAACCAAACTCTTTTTAAAAGTGACACAACTGACAAGTTGTGAGGAGACAATATGAAAAGCTAAACTCTTCCTGTCAGTTATGAGGAGAAAATCTAAAGATTGATATTTTTGTATATGCTTCATAAGAAGGATTGTACCTTTGCCCTTAATAACATGTTTTGCGCTTAATAACATTATAATATATGTTCCTGCTAATCGTTAATGTTATTTTAGTAATAATTTCCCTCTAAAACCTTAAATTAAATGTAACAAAACTTTTAATGACACTTATAACCGACTCTTCTATAATATGGCATCTTTTCATTGTTATCAATTATTTTCTCCTTGGATATTGTATTTATAGCAGCAATTTTTTATTCAAAATAATTTTGTAGTAAAAAGTGTCTTCATAATGATTTTGGGAGTAATAAGTTACATGCTAACACAGGGGGATAGTTTTTTTTTTTTTCTTATCCTGTAAAATGACAGTTTTGACATTTCACACATCACTTATGTTCTCCGTCTTCTCCCTCTAATATGGAACGTGATTCTAAAATGCCATTACAGATAGTTATTTTGGCCTACGTCCGTAGTTGAAAGCTAGTCGCACGGAGCCAAGGTCGAGCCGGTTGCCGGCTCCATAAATAGGCAAGTTCTTCTCCCACATTTCTATTCGCACAACTTTCATAAAAAAATATAACGCATAAATTGTTATTTTATTAAAAAATACGCATTGACCTGAGATAGTTCGAGGTGGTTTCAGTCACTTATTTCTGACATTTTTAAAGAAAATTTAACTGATTCACAACAGTTTTGCTTCCGAAATTCTCTCACTTTCTTCGCTAATGCTTTCTTTAATTATTCTACAATATGAGTCATTCCTGTGGACTTTATTTTTCCGTTTTATTTCAATTCAACACACCACAATAAACTTTTCTTAACCAATATACCGCCAAGGGTGGCCGAGGTCGTTAAGTCTCGGACTCGTGAGCGGCAGGTCTGGGTTCGAATACCCCAGGACTGTCCTTCCTGACTGAGGTTTTTTTCCAGGTTTTCCTCAGTCCTCATAAATGGCAAATGCTGAGGAGGTACCCTAAACTTAGGCCTGGAACGATTCCTTCCATAAAATCGTTTCCCAATATATGATTTCATCTCATGTATCATCAGTGTCCATCGCCTGTGGTGCCTCTGTAGCAAAAACGGCAGGTCTGGGTTCGAATACCCCAGGACTGTCCTTCCTGACTGAGGTTTTTTTCCAGGTTTTCCTCAGTCCTCATAAATGGCAAATGCTGAGGAGGTACCCTAAACTTAGGCCTGGAACGATTCCTTCCATAAAATCGTTTCCCAATATATGATTTCATCTCATGTATCATCAGTGTCCATCGCCTGTGGTGCCTCTGTAGCAAAAACGGGCGTTAAACACTATTCATTCATTAACCAATATACTAATTAATAACAGGACGCACCAATACCATGTAATAAACTAATTCTTGAATTATACGATCTGCAAACTGGGTTAAATACAAAGGCAGATATAATAGTTATTCTTGTAATAGCAAATTGTGACTGACAGTGCAGTCCAAATATTGGCGCGAAAAATGTTATTATAACAGGCGATTGGCGTGTCCTTGGCACAGCGCGAGAAAGAAAAAAAATCTCCCAATTTAATGGAAACTACTGAAAAATTACTTCCATAAACAGCGGACGTATTTATAGATATGTCTTGATCTACAATGCGGTGTCTGTGTGTTATCTTCATTTAAAGCAGCCAGGGTTCATAAGCGAACAATAAATAGTTCATGTCATACTCATTATTGTACTCAACTCGTTCCCAAACAATGGATTAGGAGGAAAAGCAGCTTTACCACTAACAGAAGAGTTATTTTTTGCCGGATCGGCTTTAAAGAACTTAACAGAATATTCTATTTCATATAAAATCGTCATATTATGATCACCTGATTCATCATCATAGTATTTTTTGCGTGGGTAAATTTTGTTCTTTCAAGATAAATTTTTCAAAAATGTGAAATATTCACCATCACAAAATACAGCAATGGACGTAGAGGAAGAGAAACACTCTCGGCACGTCCTTGGTACAGCCTTTATGAATTAGGTCAAAATTGTTACCTAAGAGATTATCCATTTTATTTCATAGTTCTTGCTTAAGAGAATGAAACAGTTATAATTAACTTGACTTGTTTAAATACCTCTTTTAACTGTTATTGCCTATTAAGTATCTATTTTATGACGCGTTTAGTGCCTCTTCGGCAGCCTGTTTTCCACTTTTAGTGCCTCTTGATCATAACTTTAATAATTTTGTATAATAAAGAACAGAGATGGTTGATTTTTTGTTTTATTTACGGACGCTCATTAACATTCACAGGTCATCAGCGTTCCATTTAATTCAGGGCGTGAAACGGCCGGTAGCTTTTGCTCAGAGGCCTCTTCTTTCAGGCTTATTTACTGTTCTTTTACGTGCCATAAATCTACGACATGGAACCTATGGTTTTACTTACCTTCCGAAGGAAGTTATACTTAAGATGTTTATGCCCGAAAAAATACATCGACCCTGGCCGGGACTGAACCCACGATCCTTGGTCTAGAGGCAAGTTTGGTTATCACTTGACCACTAGGACCGACACGAACAGAGATAAATATTATACCTCTTTCCATGGTAGATGATGATGGCCGGCCGCTAGCCTGGGATTCTTGGTCTGTGAAGTTAAACAGCTATGATACCAATGATGAATTTAGTACTTCATGAGATTACTCTCTCCGTAACCAAACATGGCGTAGAAAGTTCTAGTTTATAATATAGAAACGCAAAATATTCCAAAGTATGGTAACTTAATGGGTTTCGTATAAGGTAAAAATATGTTACGTATTCCACAACATAATATAAAGTTGACCGCATCGCAAAAGCCCACCCAGAAATGGAATTATTGGCAAAGTCTTTGATTTTGCTCAGTACAACTGTATAATTTTGCGCCTGTGGCCGTACTTTTTCTTTCTTCTGTCAGCATCCCTTTTTACTGTATAAAATCCCCCAAATAGATAAAAGATAACTAAACCAGTCTTAATCATTTCCTTCTACTTCTCCATAACTGCAGGTGTCATAATAGTATAGCATTTCAACACTCAGCTGTCAGATGTTGCACCTTTGACTTTCTTCTCCTACTTGACACAGTTAATAGCTCCTGGACTTCTCCTAGAATACCACTACAAGCGGCCACTTTATTTAGTTTATAATGAGTTCGGTTAAAGATTGTGGGGTAATGCTCCCATTGCACTAATAATTAGGCATAGGAACTGCGATGAGTTTAATATGAAAATACGTGTGCAACAACTATACTTTTGTTTTGAATTGTGGACATAGATGGACTTGGAATGTAAACAAGCAAGTGCTACGCGAGCATAGTCTGGTACCTATAAAGCATGAAGCATGCATACTTATCTCACAAAGTACATACTTCGTTTTCGAAGTGCTCGTTACAATGAACTATGAAGAACATGCGTTATTTTTCTAATGGAAACTTTCTGCGGTATAGGTTAGACAGTATTTATGCCGGGAAAATATTTCGGTATCACATGAAGTTAATGGCGCATATGAAAAATAAAAGTTTATCTGATGGAATTTTTTGCTTTAGCTGCCGAGTTCGTTATTGCATATCGCCAAAACCCATTAATTTTTTAATAACCCGATTGAGTTTCTGCTTCCCCTTTTCAGTCACTGGTTCAGTCAGTGTCTGAATAATTTTCTTGGGCAGTTGTTCAATGATATTCATGTTTTGAATATGGGCAACGCTAATTCTTCCAACTATGTTAGGGCTTTCGGTAAGTCCGAAATAACTTTTTAATAAATTATATTGTATCCTGTAATGTTGGGGCATTAGTGCTTTAGAGACTGTCCTTGCTACTGAAAGCACGAGTTATTTTCGTGATTGTATCATAATACTCACTTAATATAACGCAGCGTTTAGCCACGAACTCACCTTGTAGTTGCCACTGTTACCGCTGGGCGCCTATACCATACAATAGAATTTCAACTGGCGCACGGGTCCAGGGTATGTACATGCTTTTATAATACAATAGGTATGCCTGATTTAGTACAAAGATATTATATAATGTATTTCACAATAAACTATAAAATATGTTTATTTACATATTCAACAATAAAATAAGATAAATAAAAAGATACAAAAATAATTTTAAAAAATACATATAAAATTGAAAGAAATTTCACTATAAATGACACACATCTAGATCCAATCAATATATTTTCCCCGGTTATCAGCCTTTTCAGAACTGAGCTGTCTCGCTTTTATCAGAAATTACTTAAACTCTCGTCTCCTTCCTTACTTATTGGCAGAGCCCAGCGTGACCATCTTCCTCTGTACAACCCCTAAAGGAGTGTAGTAGATACTTTTCCCTCCATTCTTCCGTACCTTTACATTCAGTCAGAATGTGTGTTTATTATTTTCCCTCCTCACAGATAGGGAAAATTCTCGGTTCATATTCGTCGGTCCTGATAGTCTAGTGGTAACCATACTTGCCTCGTAGACACAGGATCGCGGGTTCAATCCCGTCCAGAATCAATGGAATTTTTAGGGTGTAAAAAAGCTAAGTGGGGCTTCCTTTGGAAGGGAAGTAAAGCCGTGGGTCCTGTGTCGTAGATTTACGGCACGTAAAAATAACCTAAAATCTGAAAGAAGAGGCCTCTGAGCAAAGTTGTTGGCCTTTTCACGCCCTGAATTGAATGAGACGCAGATGACCTGAGATGTTAAACAGCGTCTGTAAACATACCAAATAAATTAATCCGCCCATACTTTCCATGATCTTAGTCATCTGCCATGTCGGTAGTCTGAGCCTTGTAAGCCCTATTCTAGTTAGTTTAGTCTCTGTTTTGATATGCTGCTCTACCCCTATTCAAATTTTTGCCCCGATTGTACTTCCTGCAAAATCATTTCTCTGCATTGCGCAATTGTCTACTGCCTATCCATGTCCCTCAAACGATTACTAATCCTCCTCAATGTGCTCTTTCCATTTCCCGACCCACCATTCAAAGGGAGCCTTATTGTTTCTAGTCCCTTTCTTAATTGGTAACGCATATCATGCTCCCTCCTATCCCCAAATGTTCATGGTAGCACAATGCCCTAATTAAAGTTTGGTTCCCATGAATAATTCGCAGCCAGTAATTCAGTACTCCCATTTTACACTCTATGGTCTCGCTGTAGGCCCCAAATTCCTTTTTAATTCGGCAGTTCATTTTGCCTCTCCCCAGCCCTCAAATACCTTTCAGAAAACATCCTACCTCAATCTATGTCCTTAGCTTGTTTCCATTCCCCAAATTTCTGCCCCAAATGACATTATAGATCATTAGTGTCTCCATAAGCGGTTATCAGTACACCTACAGACATATCTGGGATTCTGCTCCGTAACCGGAGCGTTACTGCTGTTTTTTCTCTTGCTTTATACTTTGTCAAGTCAACATTCACTTTCCGTTCATTGTATACGAAAGTCTTCAGGTTGTCTAGCGTCTATCCCGCATATTTCCAAGTCTCATCCTTTCTTGTAAGGCATTGTTTTTGTCTTACATTAACGGCAAGCAACCACTGTCACTACTGACTCGGGAGAAGGGGAACTCCAGGTGACATTTCTAAGCTGTTAATCTCACTTTACGTCGCTCGAATAATTTCAGTCACTCCATGAAGTCCATGCGCAAGGACCCATGTTTCTATAACTAACTGTAAGGTTTTTACTGCTTTAACAATATATGGTTAAATCATCATACTGAATACTAAGTGGCCATTAGAGACATAGTTGTTTTAAAAACTCTTAAATTGTTGTATGGCCCACGTTTTACAAAACTAAAGTTGTTTAAAATGTTTCCCTGCGTTGTTTTGTATATAACTCCCACAAATACGTTAATCACACATTTCCCAGTCACATCTGTGGGCATCCAGATATTATTACCAAGAATATGTTCTCTAGTGTTGTTTATTCTCTTTTTATAACAAACGGGTAATTTTGTGACTCACTGGTAATATCCTATGTATATCTTTTTCCAAACATCCCCTAAATTGCCGATTATTCATTTTATAAAATGGTAAATTTTCACTCACTACCATTTTGCAATTTTTTTAAAAAATTTTTGAATGTTGTCTGTAACAGGTACGTTTAAATGCTATAGGCACATTCTCTATTTATTTTAGCTCGACGCATTTTTCATGTGGTGTATTGTTGTGGTGTTTTTCTGTTGCTTGCGTTATTTTTATCTGAATTTCTATGTCACACATTTTACACACGTTTTCTCCTTTTAAAGTAAGAATCTGACTTTTATGTTTCTCCTGTGTAGGCTTCAATTCTACACAAATTTAATGTTGTACCTTCGACATTATAGCTTTTCACTAAATACGCGCGGTGTAAATAAAAAAAAAATGTGTAGTGCAGACTGAGATAGTACGATATTCACGGAACTTCTGTGAAACAAGTGAGATTATGCTATATATATTGTGAAAGTCCAACGTTTGTTTATGTGCCTGCGTGTATTTGCAGAAGGACCCAAGATAGTCAACAACCTACTTTAACCTTAAGTCCTTCCAGTTCCTAAGCTGTGTCAATGTCGAATACATTTATTACAATACAGTAACACTTATTCCAGCATGTAGGGTATTTCACTCATTGTATTTGTCTCTATACCCTGTTGTGGAATGGAGGATATTTTATTTAAGCAGTTTTAGTAGTCAATTTGTTGTTTAAGGGTTTTTATATGTAGGACGCCATAGTTAAAACCAATAGTCCCTGTCATTTCTTTGTAGGGCCGTTAATCGCTAAACTCTCAATACATTGCATGCACTGAATTTTTACATAAATATGATAACGCTAGACGGCGATTAATTAATTTAGAAGGAGTGTGCTGTGCGAACTCTTGAGCATTAGCATACTAAACTCTTATGACCTTAAAACACATAGCAAAAGGCTCGGAAGCTCAAATACAAAGTTTCTCATTGTGTTTAAAGAAAACACATAAATAACCAGAATCTGTGTTTGCATATGAGAAAACATTGTGTAAGGAATTCTTTTTATTAATTTTTATACCCCACAGCCTAAAACTGAAATTGCAGTAGAGAGTACAGATAAGGATACAAAGTAAATAAGTTCTAAAATGCGAGGAGAGAAAGAAATATTGAGGTAGAGAACCCGTGCGTGCTTGTAATAACATAAGAATCGGCATCTATCAGAAACATTATTTTTGTGAATGATTTCCTGAAAACACTTTATCGTGATTCTTAGTAAGATTTTTGAAATACCTCTGAGTATTGGACAAAAAACTTATATAAAATGTATTCAAAAGTTTGGAAATTCCTTCCTTTTTAATATTTGAAATAGTTATGCATTGATATCATATATGAACACAATGCCACAAAGGTTTCTATTCAGAGTAATTGAAAGCACAAACTTGTTAAATAACCCACTTTGAATCACCTAATACTGATAACTACATGTTCAGTGGGTATGACGGAAATACATGCAATGTATAAAATTTTATCGTGGTCTGTATAGCATTTGTAAACCTATATAAGATAAAAGGCTTGTGTCCACTTTCTATTCCGCAAAGTTACAGGCGATAAAAAACGAACCACGATAGGGTATGCATACATAGACTTACATGCTAGAATATCGGAATACAACCATTTCCTAAGATATAGAACATATCCAAACCTTCATGTTAGATCTGTTCTCAAACTGTGGATGCCCTCGAGTCCCTACTAGGAGTTTTCACTAAGCATTTCAGTACTATTAACAGCTTTTATTTTTAATGTATAAATGCAAACAAAATTACAAGAAAACGAGATGATGAAATTTACTCTGTACGTTTATTGAGGTAAAGGGAATTATTATCAAATTGAAAGCGGATGTTTGTTCCGAAGGGAATTTGAAATAGGTAAGCCAAAAGCACTCAAATTTACCGTCATAGCTTCCTTGGTAACAACATACATTTTTCGGCAGCGAAATGCGTACCCTATTAAAGAAGTCTATGAAAGTACCAATGCCTTTCGTAATAATTTATTATGTGAAAATCCATTCTTTGCATTTATTTTTAAAATAAAGTATAGAAATCATTTAGAAAACGAGGAATCAGAACTCTGAATACACTTTTCTTCTACTAAGCCCGATGTAATTATAGTGGCTTGTAAGTGAAGTGCACCACCCCTTTCATTCAGGACTTAAAGTTAACGGGTAACGTCTTGACATCACACATTATTAATATCATTAATTGTTATGATTATTATTGTGTAACGTTACAATACAAAAAAGGCAAAATTTGAAAATTTTACATTTACTTGCTGGTTTTTATTTTTAATGCTTACCCCGTTATTTATTTTTCTAAATGTATATGTTGAAATTTAATATTTTTAACTTTGAGGTTTAGAGGTGGAAGACAGCGAGAGATTTTTAACGGGGGCAGCCACATAGGAAATTTTGAGAATGCTGCTTTACGTTGTTTTCTGCCTTACACTGAACGTTTCACAAAGACGCCAAATTTTTCCCCCCATTCTCATCGTATAACATGACACCAAACTACGTACGTGCATTCTATTTCACCGTACTTACTTCATAGACCCAAGGTCGTGGGATAAAATCGCCCAGGGTCGATTGGTTTTTTTAGCGTGTAAAATCCTAAGTATGCCTCATTTCGGAAGGGAGGTGCAGCCGTAAATTTACGGCACGTAAAATAACCTCAAGCCTGAAAGAAGAATGCTTTGAGCAAAATTGATCGGCCGTTTCACGTCCTAAATTGAATGGGAAGCTGAATATCTAAAATTTTAAAGAGCGTCCTTGAATAAACCAAATAAATAAATAAATAAATACTTTTTATTTCAATGTCTTCTTTGGCATTGGCTGAAATTTTTTTCCGAAATATCCATAATTTCATTCTCATGATTTATAATTGACTAGGGAACAGAAAAAACTATCGTACCTTAAGAGTAAAAATAGATGCATCTCATGGAAAACAATTAGGTGACTACGATAAAGATTTTGGATTTTTTCTATCGAGTTTAGTTAAAAAATATTTTAAAAAAATCAAATTCTGCAATTGTAATTTAAATGTCAATTGAAATTTTCTATTTTTAGATCAATGAAAGAGTAATAGCAATAAAATAAATTTATATAAATCCAATAAAACATTAACAATCGAAATATCAAAACACATACCTTCACAAATCTTAAAAATGCTTACTGCTTGGTGACTTTCTTTTGTAGTTAGAATTATTGTCACACTTCAGAAACCAGCAATAATCCCCCAACATTGCAGAACTCCAACTTGATAAAGTTTTTCCATTGCGATGTTCTGATAAAACTCCTCTTCTTGTTCATCACTTAGAGCACCAAAATTTTTAGGGAAAAAGCTCTAAGTGTGAATGCAAGAAGTGCACTTTTAGTTACAGCCCGTTTCTTTGTAACATTGCAGTAATATGAGCAGTAACTATTCATAATATTAATTCTTTCTATAGACAAGGAACCCTCTACCACTGCCTTGAAAGCACCATCAGTTCCACATTTACTATCTTACTTTCACAAACTTCGTTATTTAAAAGCTTCCATTTCTGTGATCCAGGGAACATATTCTCCCTTAACTTTGTATTTGCCAAACAGAGAAATAAATCATGCCATGTCCCATGTAATTCTAGTAATTTTAGCAAGCATATTCTGCTGTTGCAACCTGGAGCCCAACGTCTCTGCTTGTTTTGTCCTCAAATTTAAATTCCGCACTAACTTATTTATCCTGATTGATTGAACAGTTTTGTCGTGTTTCTAGTGAGGGAGGGTTCGCAGGTTGAATCACTTGAACTTAAGGGCCTATTTGAAGTATCACTGCTGTTATCAGTTTCTTCAAATGACCTTGGGGAGCTGTATACTGGTGAAGATTCGCTTTGAGGGACGGTTCTAATTGCTGATGCCACATTTATATAAATAACATTGCATTTTGTTTTTCTTAGTCAAAGCTGATATTTTTACCATACAGAAATAACAATCATTCATGTGATTTTTATATCCGTGCCGTTACAATAAATTCCCTTTCGTTAGCACAGTGTAGCTCTTTAATATATTCACAAAATTTATTAATAAATTATTTTAAAAACAAAAATGATTATGTAATAATGAAAAGAGAACAATTTCCAAATACTTCTCGTCAATACTTTATTACGATCAGAATTTACGAGCACTGGCGCTTTTGTTGATTTGGTTAATTTACAGACGTTCTTTAACATCTCAGGTCATCAGCGTCCCATTCAAATCAGGGGGTGAAACGAACGACAAATTTTGCTCAGAAGCCTCTTTTTTTACACTTGAGGATTTTTTATCGTGCCGTAAATGTACAACACGTGACCCACGGCTTTACTTCCCTTCCGAAGGAGGCCATACTTAGGATTTTTACGCCAGAAAAAATGCATCGACCTGGCCGGGATTGAACCCGTATTCTTGGGTTTAGAAGACAAGTATGGTTACCACTACCCTATCAGGCCCGACTAGAGCACTGGTGCACTAACATAACACACAATAAAGTAATAGGAAAAAGATTTTAATCAAACGGTCTTTCAAAAGCTAATTCGCTATTTGACATACCTACCCTATTTTTAGCGTGGAATTAGTTCTTGAATGTTAGCCAGTAACTTTTTTTTTGTATTTAATTATAATTTATACCAATTTATCCCCTATTTTATTACAGTATAACGTCCCTTATGACAACGAATTTATGCACAGGCGCAGAATTTATGTTTAATGAAATGAGTATGTAAATGAGTTTACAACGATTAATGTTACCTGGCATTAAACTTTTCAGGGTGAGAAAAAACACCGACAACTGTCTTAAGGGATTCGAACCCGAGATCTCGGAATTTGCAGGCAGACACGCTGACCACAAGACCACAGTCACCCATTCACTGATACTAGTGTTTTCAGTGCCCTCTGAAAGGGATATACGTCACCAAACTTGGAAATATTTAACTCATTGCTAACGTTATTAATACTGTTGCTAGTCATTTGGCTATTTTCAAGCTTAACAAATGTTAATGTTAAGTAAGAGTCCTTAAGATCCGCTTCACAGTTTCGATGCATTTTTCCTTTATCTGTCAAACACATACATTGCTGTAAAGTAGAAGTTGTTCTGTAGAAACAATGTTTACGTGAGTTTTGAAACGTGTAAGTATATGTCCTAAATGCTTTTTGTAAAATCAAGTGAGGCAGTTATCAAATACACAACTAAGCTAAGTCGAAATACTCGGATATCATCTACGTAGGTGTAAACAGTTCTAGGAGGACTAGAAACTAAAAAAAGGAGCGGCGTTTGTTAGTGCATACTCTCACCCCACAATTCAGTGTCATCACGTAATGTCAACACTTTAGTAGCTATCATCAAAATCTACTTTCCTTAATGTTAATACATTAATGTAAAGAAATGACAGACGCGACTTTTAAACTTCCACAGTCGTTCTTGTGTACACACTTGCGGATATGGTCACATCACACGATCTCTCAGACATACACGTTATTTTTTCTGTTTAAAAGTTTATGTTTCAACATTCCTCTGTATCTAAGTACTCATTTTCTGAAGTACGTGCAGCACACAAACGCATGATAATTTATCATTCATTCTTCATTGTCTAGAATCTGGCTAATTCTCCTTTATTTTGTTAGTTCTGCCTTTATGATATCAAGATCGCGGGTTCAAACCCGGTGAGGGTCGATGGATTTTTTCGGGCGTAAAAATCCTAAGTATGGCTTCCTTCGGAAGGGAAGTAAAGCCGTGGGTTCCGTGTCGTACATTTACGGCACGAAAAAGAACCTCAAGCCTGAAAGAAGAGGCCTCTGAGCAAAATTAGTCGGCCGTTCCACGCCCCGAATTGAATGGAACGCTGATGACCTGAGATATTACAGAGCGCCCGTAAATAAAACAATTCAACAATTTTCCATTATCTCATTTCTTCTCCTTTATCTTTTGGTAATTTCCTGTCGTCAATACTCTGTACTTCTTAACTTTAGGGACACTCATTTTACACGGGCATCTGATATGTACATATCATAAATGTGATTTATTTGTTCTCTGCTAATATTAAGTTTTTTTTCCTTCATTCGTGTCATAGACGCCATTGTTCATCTTCACCTTCAGAGATACTTCCATTATTTTTCACAGTCGTTGCATAATTTTACTATGCACAGTTTGATGCAACGGCAATGGTATTGTAGAAACAAGATTTAAAAGTGTCATTAACCCATTAACTGCCATGGTTTAAACTTTTGCACAAAGTGAATGTTTACCTGTCTAATGGAAGTTCGTTTTAGTGACTAATTTTGACAGGAAGTACATGATTTTGTGTATTTGTTAATTGGTAAGACATATTATTAAGCATATACTTTTCATTCATGGTAGGATATTGATTTCTCGTTCATTTAAATTCTATATAAAGTTTATTTGTTATTTGCATTGTTCTCCCTTTTCTGTTAGGGCTGTTTGAATATCCCGATTTGTGGCTCATAGCAGATGCTATCTAAAAATAAGTTTCTTTATTATTATTATTATTATTATTATTATTATTATTATTATTATTATTATTATTATTATCATCATCATCATTATTATTATTATTATTTATTTGCTTCTTATGATGAAAATGAAAAGCAAGAACTTTCCCCAGATATTGTTGATGAGGTATCAAACAGAGTGTATAGATGTAAATGAATATGATAAGCTTCCTGTGTACCAGGAAATTTGGAGCCACATTTATACCAGGGGCATGAGGATTATGAAAAACTTATGCAGATTTCAGATAAGAAAGAAGGTAAAAGCTACCACTAGGCACATTTCCAAATGGGTGCGGAAAGAAGCAACTTACAGGAGCGCTTATCCTTAGCCCCATGTAATTGAAAAAAGCAAACCTGACATGATATCACTTTTAAAGGGCAAAACTGTAGTTGATTGCTTTGAGAACCTCTTTAATGAAGCAGTATGGAACATGATTGTAAAACATAAGCATTCGATTCGTTTCTCAGAACAACGGGCATAATTTTCAGCTATCGATTGAATGCATTAAACATTTTCTAAGAATACTGTTGTTCAGTGGATACCATACACTTCCTCAGGAGCAACTATTGGTGCAAAGATGAGATCTACAATACAGCATGTGTGCGAAAAGGTATGAGTGGCAGTAGATATGTGAAAAATAAGTTATCATCTTCCCTTGAATGACAAAGCACAACTGAGCAACATCCCAATGAAAGTCAGGGATAACATTTTCAAGATTCGTCCTTTGGTCCACCAGTTCAATAAAATTCTCAGTTTTCTCTAAGAGCCTGAGCATCGACGAGCAAATTGTACATTATTATCTCAAGCAGTTTATTCCCGTAAAGCCTGTGGGGTTTGGGTTCGAGTACTTGAGTTGTTCTCAAACTGGATACTGTTATATTACGGCATCCAGAAAGTAAGTCCCAATCGCGCCTAGAGATGGCACCCCTAGTCGGATAGGAATGCGCATGCGCAGGAATAGAGAGGAAGTATGTGGGAATAATGCAGTAAAATTTCAGCCTTGTGACGGCCGTGGTTACCGCGCTGTGCTAGTAGAAAATGGGTGCTCTGATATTGTCTCCCGCCAACTGCGAAGTTCGTGCAGTCATCCGATGTTTGCACGCTCAAAAGCAAAGTCCAGCAGAGATCCATCGCCAATTGTGTCAAACTTCCGGGAGACAATTTCGTGCACAAGGGAGCGAGACAACTGGGGAATTGACAAGAGAGTTCTGAAATTGTGAAGCGCCGGTTCTGCTTAATTGCTTGCCGCACACTTTCCAACACTTCTGCCGTCACCAGGGACGGTCGGCCACTACGGTCGTCGTCGTGAATGTTGGTTCGTCCTTCAGTGAACTGCCTGCACCATCGTCTTACCATAATGTCGTGTCCATACACTTTTTCTCCTAGCACAGCGCGGTAACCACGGCCGCCACAAGGCTGAAATTTTACTGCATTATTCCCACATACTTGCTCTTTACTCCTGCACATGCGCATTCCTATCCGACAAGTAGTTCCATCTCCAGGCGCGATTGGGACTTACTTTCTGGATGGCCCTCGTATCTGTCTACGGGGAAAAAGATAAGAATTCAGACGATGTTCAATTGGTGGGGCTCGGTGCTTCTGTTGTAATAAAGATCGTCTCCATACTTCAAACTCCACAAATTCACAGAATACAAATTGACAACTTTTTCATTAGCTTTCACATGATGAAAATACTGAAAGAACTGAGAATAAGGTCTACAGGTTTAGTACGCATGAACATAATAAACAGTTGTCTCTCAGAAAAAAGAGAGGGTGTTATGATTACAAATTTGACAACAACAATGAGATCCTGGCAGTTACATGGAAGAATAATAACTGTGTTATAATGTGAACCATGAACCAATATTTGTGGCCGACCTCCATTAAAATATTATTGTAAAATATATATGTTGTAAACACTTTTATATATTATATATTTTAATAAATAATGTAAATATTAACACTATATATTCCAATGTATAATTAAAAATAAAAATTTTATGATAAGAATTTTTCTGTTTGCTATAGCACAAAGATAGAAGAAAAAGGGTCATGGAAATACTAAGTCTCTGCTGTAACAAGATGAGCGACAAGTTTTATGTCTTTCATAATGACCAAGAGGCGGAAGTTGAAATCTGTGCTTGGGTACATAGGAACGCCGGTTTCTCCCACCGCATGACATCTGCTTTTAAGTGAGTTAATTACATAAGTTTTTTTTTTATTTTTAAAGTATCTCGGATGGCATGCCCTTACATTTGTGAATCCTATTGGCGGCAGTAAAGTCACGCGGTTAGGAGTTTTGTAAAGGATATATAAAGAGGTAGTTTCTCTGCTCGAGGTTCACTTTCCAAGTCTTATTACGCACGGGTGTACGAGCTTCATTTTCTCAGTTATTACTTATGGGCGTACGAGTTTCATCGCTGAAGTAGGGAGTTAATATGTTGATGACACACTCGCTTAGAAAGTCTATACTTAAAGTACGTGTGAGTCGCGAAACATTAACATATAGTAATTAGCAGGCCGGTGACCCTAACGCCCAGGTGAAATCTATAAGACAAAACTGTATTACAATTATGGTCTCCGCAGCGAAGTAACGAGATTCAAAGTAGTCGGTCCTGGTGTTCTAGTGGAACCATACTTGCCTCGTAAACCCAAGATCGCGGGTTCAACCCTGGCTAGGGTCGATGAATTTTTTCGAGCGTAAAAATTCTAAATATGGCTTCTTTTGGAAAAGAAGTAAAGCCGTGGATCCCGTGTCGTAGATTTGCGGCACGAGAAAAACCTCAATACTTAAAGAAGAGATCTCTGAGCAAAGTTTATGGCCATTTCACTCCCTGAATTGAATAGGGCTGATGACCTGAGATTGTAAAGAGCGTCCGTTAATAAACCAAATCGACCAAGATTCAAAGTAGACCAGGTTATAATACCAAATCTGATCATTCTCAGAAACACCAGATGTTGTAAAAGCACGTTATGATTAATAAATCACAGAATATATAATGTTACATCGTGTGATTATTAAGGCAATTAATATCCCCTACCATTCCTGTTGAATGGCGATTCAATAAAATAGCGAAAAATACTCTGAGATGTTATCGTTGAAGCATAAGTAATAACCAAGGCAATCATGCACAAAACTGCTTCAAATTTTGGCTTCCATTTTGGTGCCTCCCATGCAAACTGCTTCATAATTGGCGCCCAACTTGGGGCCAGCAATCTTCAAAATTACATTAACCAATCATAACACAGTAGAGCCAATAAGCCAGTAAGCGTTAAAGTAGAGGCATTAAAAATTACAAATGTCTCAGCCAAAACTGGTGACAGGATACAATAAGCACATGGGAGCTGTTAACAAGATGAGTTATAACGTTCAGAAATATCGTATTAGAATCCCAATGAAGAAGTAGTATTTTCCATTAATGACCAATGTAGTGGATTTGGCATGGTTAATGCCCATGGTTTGTACTGCCTTGCTTATGAATGAATCCCACTGCTTCAGTTTAGAAGGGTGGTGGAAAGAGCATACCATGTTCAATCGTCCCTTCTTTCAGGTCCGAAACAAGCTGGACGTTCATATAAATGAAGCCGGTTTCATCACGTGTTCCAGTAGAGATTAGGACCTGCAGGACTGGACACAGAATCTAACGTACGGCCTTGGGGAAACATAGGAAGTGTGCAACTTTCAAAAAGAGTGCCAGATTACAATATAGTGTGTAACGTTGCCTTGCATGTTGTTTGTTTTGTTATTTGCCACAAATGAACCAAAAAAGAGCTGTAAGAAAGTTTGTAAGTGAGGATCGTTTATTTTTTGTTCTTCACCAAAATTGTAAATAAAAATTTATATTCCATAACTGCTTCTCGTATCTACGTGCCTTAAGGAAGTCAAAATAATGCTCAAGTAACAATAAAAAACATTGAAAGTTAATGGTTTATGCATTTAAGCGTAACCTAAGGGTTAAATTTTTAGATTGTTAATGCCTTGTATACCCAAGGTCGCGGATTCAAATCCGACCCGAATCGATGGATATTTTAGAGGCGTAAAATTCTTAAGTATGGCTATCTTCTGAAGGAAAGTAAAGCCGTCGGTCGCAAGCCGTAGATTTACGGTACGTAACAGATCCTCAAGCTTGAAAGAAGCAGCATATGAGCAAAATTTATCGGCCGTTTTACGCCCTGGACTAAATGGGATGCGGTTGACCTGACATATTAAAGAGGGCCTTAAATTAATCAAATAAATAAATACATTTAGATTGTAAATGGATCCATAACCCCTAGGCTGGACCTAAGTTTCACGAGAATCCTTATAATAACGAATATTTACTTATGTTAAATTGGATTAGGTTAGTTTGGTTAAAGAAATGTTGCTTTAACTCGGCTTTACCCTGTTACCTCCCCTCTACTCAGCTGCCTAATGCATTTTTTTGCACTTTTTCGGGGCAGTGTGTGTCAATGTGTTCATTTCATATTCTCCTGCCTCCTGCTACGCTTTTATTTAAGGTTCTGTCTTAAATGTGGTTCGACTCTTGAAGTCAGAATGTATGTAAGTGCACCTCTGCACAGCGCCTTGTTCACATGTGAAAACTACGAAAATGTTATGTCCAATAAGTCAGAGTTATTACATTATTTCATTATAGATCATTTATCATATGATTGTTACCTCGGCGGTATCACACAAACCAGTGGTGCAAGATGACGTACGTTCGAATTCCGAGCAATCTCTCCACATATTTTAATTTCCTTTTTACGGATATGCAAAGTCCCTCTATGTTGCAAGTTTGTTTTCAACACTTGGTAGATCTCCAAGAGTGACAGAGGTCGTTTTGGCGCGGACTCGTGAACAGCAGGTTTTGGGTTCGATCCCCACCAGTACCGTCCTCCATAAGTGAGGATTTTTCCAGGTTTTCCTTGGTCCTCATAGATAGCAAATGCCCGGGAAATACCCTAAACTTTGTCCTGAGACTCTTTCTTAAAAAAATCCTTTCCCAGTTTATCATTTCATCTCGTGTATCATCAGTGTCCACAGTCTGTGATGCCTTAGCAGTTAAAACGGGAGATAAACTCTATTAAAAACACTTTGAAGACTTTACTTTTTCGTCTACGTGTAACACAATATCTGATCTAGCTAGTTGTTGTTGGATGAGTTTACAAGATTTTGGCATTTTTACTACTATAATTGCAATATATTATAAACGGGGACCAAGTAAGATGTTCGGTACGCTCGACACTCACTGGGAATATATTGCAAATTCGCCCAACTATGAATCCAGCTTTACCGAATGCCGCCTACTATATAGGTATTAAGTTAGACTAACTCTGGAAGCTCGATTCACATGATAACGTTTGCTGTCTGTATATCACCTTCGTAGGTAATGAGAACGATACGATAGACTTTCTGCTTCGTCTCAGTAACTCAAATGGCTGCGACATCTACGTACAAGGAGAGGGTTCGAGTCCTAAGACAGATATTTGATTTTTTCTGAATATAGTGGAAATTGAGATTTATAGAGTCCTGGAGCTAATGTTTCAGTTTGTTAAAAGCATTAAAAAGTTGAATAATTACTACCTTAATCTTGTAGGTTATTATTAAGCTTGACCAAAACTTAAAATTGGAAGATAGTTTGTCTTCCTCAAATAAAATAAATATAGAAAATGTGAACTTAATCTGTGTGCTCACATAATTTGCTTCTTTCACGGTTCTTATTCTCCTGGGCATCGAATAAATGCAAGGTTTTCATTATAACATAAAAATTATTACTATTTAACATAAGCATTCAAACAGCTCATGGCAGCGTGCTTATGCGCAGACTCCTAAGTCCGCAGTTTGGAACTCGTTGAGCGTTTATATTTTATTTAAGCTATATTGCACTTCCCATCATTTTGTTTTACTAGTCAAGTTAATATTCATTTATTGTTTACATAAAATTAATTTTTCTCTCACCCTGCATGCGTGTTGTAGAAGAGATTATCATTGCTCTCGAAACAACAATGTAGTAATCGAATTATTAGTTTATTTGAAAATTAATGACGATTATGTGTATTATAAATTTTAAACTTCAATATAAAATATTATATATATATATATACATGCTTTTAACTTGGTATTTTATTTAAAAACTTATGCTTGGCGTACTCTAATTGTGTTATCATTGTTGAAAATGTATTATTAATTTATTAAGGGGACATCATGCATGTCTTAGATATGAAATTTGCTCACTACCTTTGTGTAACAAAAAGTATCTCTTTTTGGATTGTGACTTGTGACTAACAGTGGATTCTCTGCGGTAATTGACACTATGGCTGAATTTCGATGCATCATCAAAACACTTAGTAAAACGAAAATTACCGCAGAGGAATGTTATGGGGTCTATATGGTGGTCTGCGGCTGGAATTATACACTGCAATCGCTTTATGGCAAAACAATTACTTTGAAAAAGTATTGACAATAAGTTTAAAAATACATCAGAAGTTGCAAGAAATGCATCCACACTAGTCAATAGAAAAGGGTCTATTATTCATGACAACACATCTCGCAAAGAGCACTCCAGAAGTTGAATGGAACGGGCTATGAAACTTTACCTCGTCCGGTATATTCACCCGACCTTTTATCACCAAGATGACAAATATTTAAACACTGGATAATTATCTAAAGAATGAAGTCTTCAATAGCAAAGAATGAACTGAGATGGTAATCAGAAATTTCATCGTCTCTAGAAGCCACGATTTTTGTCGAAATGACATAAATGAACATAATACTAATTAACAAAAAACATAGATGCCCATTGGAGTTATTTTGATAAATAAAGCTAATTCTGAATATGTTTCTGTTTTGTTGAAGTTTAAGTCACAAAGATGCCATTAATTTTCAAATGGCTGAAGAGAAAATTTTCAAATTCGCTTTGGCATAGCACATGAAAAATGTTTTCCATTTCATGGCGATCATCTGCCTACAAAGCGACATAAAACGATGAGAACCACACTCTGAGGACGTTTGTTCACTCTCTTGAGGCTCGTACAACAATCTCCAAGTGGTTCGGGTTTCATGCTAGATATTCTAGCTGCAGTAGCAATTAACGTTATTCTATTGTACCCGAAGGATGGACAAGAGGAATATTTTTATACAGCTTGTACTCTACACAAGTGGCAAATACCAGAAGTAATGCATTGTTCATGTGAATAATAAAACAAATGAAGAAGGTTTGGTTAACCAGCAGTGACGATACACCGAAAAGTGATTAGTTAGTAGTTAGTATTACGATTTATACATAATTTGGTACTTTATTAAGGAATCAATACCCAATCTCTAGACGTATTTTTAATTTGTAGTTTATATTCAGTGAAGATGATGTTAATAATCCAGTTTCATCAGTTAGCAGACTTGATGATTGTCTTTAGGCACCGCCTGATTTGCATACGATGAACAGCGAATGCTTAATGACAGTAGCCATATTATGCCAGTATTACATTAATATAAAATTTGACAGTAATGGTGTCAAATAGAGCCTAAATAACGCTGTCTAACTGAATCGTTTATCTCTGAGAAATGGTTTAAAGTGATGGTGTGAAATATTAAACATTAATATAACTGCTAGAATGATCTTTCTTATTCAAGGGTAAATCTTTAAGTTCTATAATAGGCTACGATTTTATTGCGTTTTTTTATAAATTTTAAAAATTTATTTCCTAATTACGTACACGGCTAAATAATAGTTTCAAAATCAGCAACATGTTTCCTCTAATTCACTATAGTTCTTTATACCACGTGGATAGAGCATAGATATTATCCTTCAAGTCAGAGAGAGATCAGTCAGAAAGTGAGGACAGTAAAAAAGTTTATGATCACTTTTGTTTCATTTTCCACATATCTGACGAGAAATGTTTTTTAAAAAGAAACATTTGGCAACCACGACTCCCTCCTATAACTATTGAAATTACTTTAATTAATGTGTAGACGAGTGTTAAGGATGGGAGGTTCGTTGTAGGGTTACGTAAAGTAATAGTACTTGTCTCGGGAATGAATAATGCCATGGCAAAATGTGTTTAAAATAAAATAATTAAAAAGAACACAATTTTTCTCGGATCAAGAGGAAAGTCATAGGTACGCCTCCATTTATATAAATATTCCACGTTTGACTCCTTCCGTGATCTGCGTATCTGCAAATCCGGAGGTCCCGAGTTTCAATCCCGTAAGGTCAGATGCCTGTGTAAGGTTTTTTCCGGATATTTTCCGTTTTTTCATTTTCAAAAGGTGAATGCCAAGCAACTTTTAAGTGCTGTAGACTTCGGGCTCATTTGCATACTCATTTCATCAAACATCTCATCGACTCTTTACACGTTGGTAGTTGTGAGACGTTGAACTGTTAACAAAAAAGCTATTACACTAGTAATAAGAAACTAGTGATCATTGTGGTCAAATTATTTTAATTTCCTTTATTTTCACTCATGTTAAAATTAACAATAGTTTACAATAAGACAGGTGTAGAACTAAAACAAAAGAATTGTAAAAATATTTAGCAATGATTTTGACTTTATCAACACAATGCGGCTCTTCTGCTGTGAAAAAGCACTACAACCAACATAGGTATCATGAATGTAAAATATGAGAAGATTATCTAATCGTTATTCCTTGCACGATTATTAAAAAGTAGGATTTAGTAAATTGTAAACGCGTTTAGCTTAAAAACGACCTATTACGGATACGAAAGTGAATGTCTCCATATTCGGTGATGGGCATTGTAAACTTTGCAAATTTTAACCGAAGAAAAATATATAATTTACAGAGGAGTTAAAAATGAACATCCGTCAAGACTTAGCATCCATTACTTGAAATTGTAATGAGTTATGCTTTATTTCTTTAGCGGTGCTTAAAATCATTGGAAAAAATAGATCTGGCAAGCTTTACATTTACTTTATTGGGAGGATATTTACATGATTGTACTACCGTTTCTAACACGCGCGACTTTTTCTAATATAAAAATTGGGGTGTGCAGTTGAATTTGGATAGTGCCACTGAAAATATAAATTTGCTCAAAATCGGTCAAATATAATCACTTAAATACTTACTTATTGTAATAAAACTGCTCATTTTTGGCGTGTAACACTATCCATCACTCGCCAAGGTCCCTGTTGAGAAATAAAGCTACTCTTTTGACCAATATTTAAGCAATTGTTATGGAATCGGTTAATATTCCTCAAATGAGAGACCTTCGTCACCAATATTACAGTGTTACATTGGCGTATCAAACGCCAGATTTGTCGTAAATGCGTGATGCAGCATTAGTTTTCACTTGTAGTGCAAGTAAACCCTGCCAACTGGCTATTAAAGTAGCGGGGAGTCAGTTTGGAATATTTATATGCTATACTTTTCAACACAGCCGAAACTTAGTTATTTTTTACCACTGCATATGAAGCTCATTGCTTTCAAATTTATTTATTTATTTTTCTAATTACTTCTCCTCTTTGTAAGTCTAATCTCACATGGTAAAACTTACAGAGTCACAGAACATCAATAGAACCGTTGTTATTGCTTTCCACAAGAGATTTTGATGTTCTGTTCGTGTTGGTTAAGGCACGGCTGAGATCCAAACGAACTGTGACTTTTGGTTTTTATAATGATCAGTGTTGAAAATTCTGATTCTCAGAGGGACGAACATTGTACGAGTATGAAGAGTGCTAAAGCTTCGTGTGCCATTCCTTGGTAAATAGGCAGGAAACTAATACAAACTTTTTTCAGTTCCGTTATTTGAAACTGTTCTTGGCACTCGAAACAGTTTTGAATTCAATTATATCCTCATGCATCTCACTTGAAATTGGACTCACATCAATGGTGAAGTTAATCTTACAAATTTACACTATACCTACAGTGTACAGAAAGATAAGACTAGAACGCATTGTAGAGGATTCCTTCAGATCATATTGTTTTCTGTCTAGAAGCATATTATATCGATGGAATGTGAAAACTTGATCATAATTGGAAGACCTTTACTCCATCAGAAGTAGTAATTTTAGAACTTGTGCCTTGTAGTTTAAAATTGAAGCTACCCAAGGTTTCAAAGGCTTCAAGGTATGCTATTGGGAACAGAAATCTGCCATTGAAAGCCATCTACTTTTTGTGTAGAATAGTACATTTTTGTGTTCAGCACTGAAATCTTTACTCATGAACTCAAGATACTTTCATTATTGATTAAATGAAATCAATTTTTTTAATAGCCACGGACAATTGAGTATCATGCAGCGAGAACCAATAACAGTGTTTTTTTTTTTTTTTTATTTGGTGTGGCAAGATTCAGAGTATGAATCTATGACTGGTCCCGTCATTAAAAATTCTTACTAATCTGTTGTAAGATAAATACTTTTTAACTAAAATCATTAATATCATAAAATACTTCTCCAGTTTTCGACCTTCTGTCCAGATTTTTAGAGAATAATACCTCTTGCTTTTGTTTTTTCCTCGCTTAAAAATGTACCATACTCCGCCCATTGACACTGATGATCCACATTTGTGCAATCATCATTGGTGATGGAAAATTTCCTGCCATGGACACGAAGTTGCCTTACACCAGTCATACAGTGCAGCTGATCCTGAGCTCTACCTCCTTTCTGATGTAAACAACAGCAGGTTTCTGGCATACCGTTACAAACTCTAACCCCCTCCCAGTGACGTCAGGTTTATGCTGATATAATGTCTCCAATTAAATTTTTCACCTCAAATAATCAGACTCCAATACAAAAAAATGGAGAAATTTTAAGTATTTTCAATTGGTTTAATTTTATATTCAGCGTTATTTCTTTAATCGCACTTTTCACAATTTGAAAGATATATTTTGTCCTCCCCTCCACAACTTTTATCTTCAAGAATAATGTTGGCGCGTTTAAGAGTGAGAATTCCTTTGTTTTTCAATTAAGAGAGGAACTTCATTAGACCTTATGACTCATTTATCAGATCGCTAACAAATTATGAAGAAAGTAAAGATATAAAATTAAACATTTATTTATTTATTTAGAGCTGGTTCAGGTTTTGCTAATATTTTGGAAATATGGGTTGTTCAAAATGTTACTGAAATTAATTGATACCCTAGAACTCAATTTACTTTCGGCTAGGTACATGGTATTTATCGATAGAACAAATATTACGAGGGGTATTCAATAATTTATCTACATGAGCTTGAAATAAAATGCTTATAAAATTATTTTATTTCATTTTTCAATATAAACCCCTGACAATATACAATAAATACACTTCTCCTACATTGGCTCTAAGCAAAAACTCTTGTTGGTCTGAAAACCAGGAAATTGCATCTTCATTGCTTGAAAACTATTCTCCATGAAGAAATGTCCTCAAAATTCCAAGGAGGAAAAGGTTTTAGGGGCGATGTCACGACTATAGGGTGCATGATTCAGGTAATGAAGCCCTCATTCTTGGATGCCAGCCTGTGCTTTACCTAACTATTGTGAAGTAGCAGTAACCTGAATTCGTCTTGCACTAACATATAACTTGCAAATTTTCGTGAATTATTTCTCAAACTATATATATATATATATATACCAAAATGCTTATTACTTCTATTATTTGGAAAACGTTAATTCGTCTGTCTATCAAAGTTAAATCCTGTACTTTCTAGCACATTTCTCTGAAAAATACTTCCACAGACTGCACAGCATAAACATCATCTTACTTCTCTTAAACTTATGCTCCATTATTTGACTTTATAGTATAATGATTCACACTCGCCATAAACTACAGCCATGTTTCATGAATATCCTTTAGCACTGAGAAATGTTATCACCAAACGGTGCTCCAGATCACGCCAAAGATTAATGATTTATTTATTTATTTATTTATTTATTTATTTATTTATTTATGGACGCTCTTTAACATCGAAGGTCATCGGCGTCCCATTCAACTCAGGGCGTGAAACGGCCGACAAATTTTGCTCAGAAGCCTCTCTTTCAGGCTTGAGATTCTTTTTCGTGCCGTAAATGTACGACACGGGACCCACGCTATACTTCCCTTCCGAAGGAAGCCATACTTAGGATTTTTACGCCCGAAAAAATCCATCGGTCCTGGCCGGGTTCGAACCCGCGATCTTGGGTATAGGAGGCAAGTATGGTAAAAACTACACCACTAGGACCGACACCAAAGGTTAAGCAGTGTGGAATATAATGATAATATAAGTATGGACCTCTCTTCCAAAAACACGAATCTATGAATAGTATTTAAAAATAGCAAAAAAGTATAATACAACAAAAATTTTCACGTGGAATATATATTATCCTACAATAGCGTTAAAGAAGACCATCTGCTTATTTTCAAATGTAAAAACGACACTAGAAAATTTAACAATAAAGCAATGGTAATACCTATGAAAACTGTAAATGAATTTAGACGCTGTAGAATAAAATGTTCACTGCTATAGCTAAGTTAGCAAATTGCCTGTTTACCAATTCCTCCAAGGCATAACATTAATAAGATTGTTCACAATACATTAGATCTCAAAACTGATATGCTACCGATACTTGCTTGGAAGCATGTAAAAATGATTACATAAAGCCTTGTCACTAGTCTTCAATATTAAGTTTTGCGATCCAGATGAGTGGTGATAATTTATAAATGTCCCTCATATGCAAGCAATGTTTAAATTCCTTTATATGAAGCTCACTGGCTAATCTTTCAGACAAAAGGGCCAGGACATCTCTATACTGGAAGTTGATTTCTAGAGGAAATTACCCATTATTTCATATTATTGTAGTAATTGAAATATTTCCAATCTCTATTCTCCGCTTGTTGTTCAGAGATATTTTAGGTGTTACCGTTCTGAGTCGAACCATGTAGATCCAAAAAGAGATTTTTCAGGTTATTATTTTTATCATTTTAAAAGTAGTTAAATGACGCATTCCCCTGAGCTTGCAGACCTAGCTCCTTCTCGAGCAACAGTATTCAGCTGGTTTGGTGAATTTAAGAGGGAACAACAATCTCTCAAAATGAATAGCGGAGGCTAGTTGGCACGGCATCAAGAAATGTTTCTAAGTTTCAAAGCATATATGACATTGTCATGGGGGATAAAACTTGGATTTATCAATTTGAAATTAAAAGCAAGCCCCATCTATCTTTTGGTTCTTCATTCACCCAATAAAGTTTAAAGAGAGTTAAAATTCCAGAAGTGCTGCAACTATTTTCTTTTCAACAAGTGATCTGGCGGCCGTCGTTTTAAAAAATCAGAAAGAATTTGTTGTATTGTAAATTCTGCTTTTCTATCTGTTCAACAAAATCCATGAACGGCAGCTAACAATCGGAATAAGAAGCATTTTGTGGCACCAAGATAAAACTTTTATTTTCACTTTAACACGACTTGAAGAAGCAAAACTGCTGATGCATCTTCGTTGCAGTCCCGATCTGGCACCATATTATTTCTTGATTTTCCTACTGTGAAGTTACATCTTCAAGTTCAGCTATTTTCTAACCTTGAAGAAGAGTTGCAACCTACGGTGAGGAATTGTTCGCAGTGGCAAATAACCCGTGGCGTTCATGCTTCCGTGGGATGGATTGCTACATAGAATTCTAACAAATAAATCTCCTCTATGACTTTAGGTTCTAAATTGTCTTAAAATGTGGCCTATTTATCATTATATTAAATGTAAACTCGGTAGTAATCCAGAGGAAATCTGGATGATGCTCAGGTGCATTTCAAAACCACAGAGTCAGTTTCAAAAGGATAGCGATTGTGGTTATATTTGACGGTTCAACAACAATCCTTTGTTGAAAGACCAGCTGCGACATTCATATTTGTACAGTTTTTTTTTTTTTTCATTTTTTCTTTTCTTTTTTAAAAGATGTACTAGTGATCAGTGTGACGGAAACTACCTGTAAAACCATAAGAAACTTTGATGAGCGTGACTTAAGGAAGGATCTCTAAAAACCAAGTACACCACCAGTAAGGTTGTAGCGGTGAAGACCGTGACATCTAAAATAACCAACTGGGAAATGCCTTGCTTGCTGAAAGAGCACCAGGTCATGAGTCATAAAGACAAAGAAAAGACAAGCAGTGCTGCCATAGAAGCGTCGCTTGAAAATTCCCTCTCTGTCGACTTAATAATTACAGTACTAGCATAGTCCTACCGCACGTTTATGAAACAGGTTTTACGTTTGAAAGTGAAGAGGCAAATCTATTTACACCGCCACGGGTGGCCGAAGTCGTTAAGGCCAGTACTCGAGAGCAGAAGATCTCGGTTCGATTCCCCCCAGGATCGTCCTCCCTGACTGAGGTTTTTTCAGGTTTTCCTCAGTACTCATAAATGAAAAATGCCGGGAAAGTGTCCTAAACCTTTACTGTAACTCTTCCTTCCCTAAAAGTCGGTCCTGGTGGTGCAGTGGTTACCATACTTGCCTCCTATACCCAAGATCGCGGGTTCGAACCCGGCCAGGACCGAAGGATTTTTTTCGGGCGTAAAAATCCTAAGTATGGCTTCCTTCGGAAGGGAAGTAAAGCCGTGGGTCCCGTGTCGTACATTTACGGCACGAAAAAGAACCTCAAGCCTGAAAGAGAGGCCTCTGAGCAAAATTTGTCGGGCGTTTCACGCCCTGAGTTGAATGGGACGCTGATGACCTGAGATGTTAAAGAGCATCCATAAATAAATAAATCAAAAAATATCCTTCCCTAAAAATACTCCATTCCCAACTTATCATTTCATTTCATGTATCATCAGTGTCCACAACATGTGGTCCTTAATAGTAAAAAGGGGTGGGTGTAAACATTCTAAGTATGGCTTCCTTCGGAAGAAAAGTAACGCCGTGGTTCTTGGCACATAAAAGAACTTCAAGCCTGAAAGAAGAGGCATGTATTGGAAGATTCAGGCCCAGAATTGAATGGGATGCTGATGATCTGAGGTGTTGAAGAGCATCCGTAAATAAAACTAATAAATTAAAAATAAATCCTCTATGGACTCTGAGGAAATAAATTCAATTCGCTTTATCAAGTTCTACTGTTTATGGTTGTCAATAGCCGGTAAGTGTGAGACAGTGTGGTAGTATGTAATTTTAACCGGCTCACTACTTTGCATGATTGGTTCGAACACTTACGTGAAAAGGCTAGTCCTTTTATTGTATTACGTTTATTGGACTTTATATTACAAATTTTGAATGCTGTTCCCTTGGTCTAGTGGTTAGCGTTGCTCACTGCAGGCCGGTAAGACCCGGGTTGGATTTACGGTATCTCCTTAGGAATTTTTCTAAGTTAGGAGGTCTTGAACGGGGTTCATCCAGTCCCGTTAGGATAACTGGGAAGTTGCCTAATGGAGAGTGGCGTTCTTTGATCTAGAAAGCCGCGTGATAGGCGACCAGAGGATGCTGATCATACGCCCCCTGCAATACTGTTCTCTATCAATGAGACAAGAAGAGGAAGCAAGGTCCGTGCAGCAGGACATGCCTCGATGTTGGGTTGTAGCGCTATAGAAGAAGAAAAAGAAAACATATTTTAATTATATTAACACTTTTTCTTCTGTTTTTTTCGTTATTTAGCATTAGCCAGAGCCAATATCGGATAATCGAGACTTAACTATATATTAAATATTATATAGACTCCTTATGTAAAAATGTTGAAGAAATGTATAGGCCTTTTATCATGCCAACTTGCTTGTCAGCAAGGTATTGAAATGCGCGCACCGAGAATCGGCGGACTACATAACGCAAAATGATAAAAGTGAAGAAAGGGACGAGATGATAGCAAGAGCGGAATGAATGGCACGGTAAACCGGAGTACCCGGAGAAAAGCTACTCAAGCGTCCTGGTTAAGAGCCGGGCACAGAAACAGCTCCTCTATAGCAGCCAAATGCTTTTATGTTCGTCATTATTGTGAGCTAGGTCTCTACTCAATTTTACCCCAAACGCTTCCCTTGTAAACGTTTCTTTCGCATGTGTACATAGTCCTCCCAATATCTTACCCTTGAGTGAAAGATTTAGCGAGGAAAGTAATTTCAGAATTTTATTATCTTGCTTTCTGATTACTTTTATCTTCTGAACTAAGCATCTCAGCAAATACTCACAAAAATGTTTAAAATAATATTCAGTGTAAATGTCAGCAGTTACAGTAGTATTGTTAGTTAAACGGAATTATTCATTGTGAAACCAATAGAAACATATAGAGCCGCAATTTCCTGACACCGAAATCAATCATCTCTAATACGAAATAAGAAAAGAAATGTAAAATAATTCCCTTATTTTATGTTCTCTCTCTCTTCATTTCGTTCGTGTAGGACTTCAATTCTAAATCTGTAATATCTAACGATGACTTTTGTTAAAATGCCAGTTATAATACTAATGCTGGTGCTTTCACATTTTCTAATTCAATACTCAAAATTTTCTTACGTAACTCCACGAAACATGTTCAAAAATGAAAATTCTAAGACTTATGACACTTATCTGTATTGCTTGATGGTGGATTTGGCAGATTATATAAATAAAATATCAAGTAAACATAACATAAATAAATTACTATATCAAATGGTTTATTGTTTCTCAAATATAATTTCCTCATGTGCAACGTGATTTAAAAAAAATTAGCGACACGTTCCTAAAATTTATGTTTGAAGTATTTCAGCTACCTAAATAATGGCAATAGACTATCTGTAATATCTAGCTATAGTTAAAGGCAATTCCTCTGCAGCAAATATCCCCCAAGTAGGGCGATTAGGAAAGATTTTTTAATAGTGTTTAACGACCGATTTTACTACTGAGACACCACAGGCGATGGACACTGATCACACATGAGATGAAATATTATATTGGGAAAGGATTTTTTTAAAGAAGGAAACGTTCCAGGCCTAAGTTTAGGGTACCTCCCCGGCATTTGCCATTAGTGAGGACTGAGGAAAACTTGGAAAAAAACCTGTCACGGATGATGTCCTGGCAGGATTCGAGCCCCAGACCTCCCGCTCACGAGTTCGCGCCTTAACTACCTCGGTCACTCGTGTCGATATTGGGAAAGTTGAGATACAATTCTCTCCCTCGGCAGTTAATTCGCTCTCTTTCTCAGTCAATTCTCACTTTTTTTTTTTCCTCTATGTTTCTACAAGAATGTTGGCTACAAAACTTTTCTAATGTATGATATAAATTAATTACATATATATGTTTGTCCGAAGAACTTCTAAGTCCACCAGAAAAGCCTAAATCAAGTAATGTGTAGAGCTCGGAATTACTAAGTTCTTCTCCCTTAGTCACTTCACTAAGCTAAAGCAGAAAATAGTACGCGTGAACACAGGAATTGTGGGAAGTAAATAAATAACACGTCTAACGAATCGGTGGTTGAAATATTATGCAAAGAGTAGAAAGTGCACCTTGTATTTTACCTCCTACCATCCATTTCCATGCTTTCGACAAAGTAAACGTGCGACTCGACCTACTGGAAAAAAGAGCGACAGTATCACTTTGTTACCATAATGTAATGGTATGATGTTTTTGTCACCATTGTAGGGTGATTTATTTGTGATGTAAATATTTTAGGCTAAAGGCATTTATTATCCGTTTCAGCTTACTTTACCGGTGGCGAAATCATGAACTCACTCATTGCCTTGGGCATAGGTCATACATTGTAGAGCCACTACATAAATATAGTTCAATTAAGTAAATTTATAACGCATTGTAATTTTAATGTAGTGCTAGTGACTAGGGCTGGAATAGTTATGTAAAAACAAGTTTTTTATTAAAACGAATGTAGGAATTTAAATGTACACAAATTAGCGTTTACTCGGTGAGAAAATGTAATTTATATATTGCGTTTTTTTTTTTTTTTTTGTATATTTTGGGGATTTTTGTTATTACGCAATATTTAGAGAAAACATTAGAAATATATATTTCCATTTTATCATTTCGTTACATGCATTATAAATGTTCACGCTTGTGATGCCACGTAGTAAAAACTGGTATTAATCACTATTTAACAAATAAACACTTAACCTTTATATCGTACTCTCATTCCGATACGCAATCGTAGTTTGTATACACTAGTGGGAACCGGTTTACCTTATTGCATGCGCAATTTCCGGTAAGATTAGAGTTAAATTTATGACTCAGGCAATTGATTCTGCTCAGTCGTGTTTATTACACCAACTGCTACCGCCATGAGTGGCCGAGATTGTTAAGGCACGTACTTGTGAGCAGGTGGTCTAGGGCTTGATTGCTGACAGGATCATCTTCCTTAACTGAGGTTTTTTCCAGTTTTTCCTCAGTCCTCATAAATGGTAAATGCTGGGAGATACCCTAAACTTACACCTGGAACGCTTCCCTCCGTTACAAGAAATTTCTCAATTTCTTATTTCATCTCATACTGATATATAATCAGTGTCTATCGCCTGTGATGTCTCAGCAGAATAAACTGACGTTTAACACTATTAAATAAACAAGTAAATTCTTTTCAACTGTATTTTTGTATAAAAGTGCGTTTTGGAATGTTTTTGTGTATCTGTTCATTATGGAGCATGCCCTGGTGAGATATACACTGAAACTAAGAATATTATTTATGACTGCTATATAGAAGAAACCGTACAAGCACTGTAAAAAAGAATTTTGTGCTAACTTTCCAGGAGTAACTTTTTCATTAGGAAGTGAATTTTCAGATGTGAACAAAGTTCAAACCGAATGCAGTTTATTGGCAAGAAGCATAGAAAAACATTCTGACTCTTAACAGAAAAGCTTAATGAATTAGGCAATCGATAAAAGTTTCTCCTTATCTTTAACACAATTAGCTCAAAAATTGGTATATCTGTTGGTAGTGTGTATAAAGTCACTCAGCTTCTGCGTCTTAATGCACACTCGTATAGTAAATCCCGTGGAGACTATGAAACAAAATATTCGGGTAGTAGTTCACAGTATTGGGGAAGATGAATTGCAACGAATGTATCAAAATCTTTTCAAAAGGATTCAGGTATGTCTCACAGCTAAGGTTATCCAAGACAAGCAAGCGTACTACTAATAAATAACCATATAAAAAATGCTCACTTTGATTTCCTACCCCGCGACATAATTTCTCAAGGCAGAAAACAAGTGCGGTACGCAGTAACTTCTAGCCATCAAAATCAATTTCCGATTGCGTAACGGAATGAGGACCATGCAAAACCCTAAAAAAGTAGTCGCATTGAGTGAAGTTAGATAGGAAGGCCATTTTATCGTCATCCAACCTTTCAGTTTACGTCGCATTGAGGAATTTCTAAATACCGTTATGAAAATAGACGCTGGAATATTTTTGAAGGATGGACGTGTTTTCATGTTTTCTGTGAGTTGCGGCATTAACCAATTCTGCAGAAAATCCCAGTGACTGACTGTTCATGACAAAGAATAACGGGCTAGGCGGTAAGGATGGGTAGCATGAAGGTATGCCGCCCGCCAACATTAAAATCCCGAAAGTTTTACTTATACCAGTTATATGTGGATATAGGTACTGTGTATTTTATTTAAAAAAATGTATCAGTCATTTACGTACAGCATGTAGAAAAATTTATAATATAGTATGCAGTGCTGAAATAAATTCTGAAAATGCTTGTTTTTTACTGTTGGCAAATGGGAAGCAATAAAAATGTCATGACACACAATGAGAACAAATCAGAACTCTACTACTTAACATGTTTGAATAGTTTCTGCCTTCTTTGAACGAGGGGAAATATTTTCTGGACTAAAACTTTCTATTTCTCTCTAGAACACTTTCAAAACAATTTCACTGGGATTATTTTCAATTCCTTGACCCTCAGATTGCAAGCAATGCCATCCCCTGCTCTTTGAATGGAGCAGGTAACCTCGACTGATATTGTGGGTTGCGGTATTTACCACTACAAGCTCACCGATTTTATACAAGCGGCCATACCATAAGCCACGGTTGTTAAAATATCACAAACGATGCGATCTATAGAAATCCTCTTTGTCACGCACGTTTTATTTAGGAGTCTACAAAATCTGTACAAGTTACGAGGCTTTGTTGTCAGTACCGCCAATAGTAACCATAATCGCTGTTGTTTTGAAGCAATACGCTTCTAAACAACTTGGAGTCTTCGTGGTTTACTTATTGCAATTATTGGTGATTCTTTGAGATAGTGTGGTAGACTTTTAAGAGAACTGCTGTTGGGCTTATTTCCTCCAAAACATTACACGTTAATGATGTTAATAGTGGGATGAAAAAAAAAATTCTTAGTATATTTTCACAAGGATTAATGCTCCTTATACAGAATGCGGAGATGGTGACATGCAAACCGTTCTGGTTTAATCTCCTAATAAGTATATTAAAATATATTTTACATCATTTAAACAAATGGAATTGTTTTTAAATAAAATTATACAGGTTTTAGATATGTAGACGGATAAAAATTATAATTCCAACTTACAAATTACGGACATCAGAATAGTGAATTGCGCTGCCGCTGCAGAAGAGATGAACTATCTTTGGATGTGAGCAGTTAAATGCAAATTTCTTTCAGTGTGTAATCTTTATTCTAGTTCAGAAACATTTTGGGACCTGTGTGAAATGTCGTTTTTCTACAACAACTGGGTGGTAGGTAAAGGTTAGCAATAAGTAAAATAGGAAAGTTCGTCCGAAGAGTATGCAAACTCAGATGGGGGAAATTGATGTTTGTCGGACAGAACAAGTAGCTCAGATGGTAAGAGTTCCGGAACGGAAATCTCAAGATTCGTGTTTTAGGAGTCACGCCCGTGATCTGGAATTTTTCCTGTGTTAACTCTGATTTCAAATTTATTATCTCTCTTTAGATAAATTACGTTCCTCCAGCAGTTTACCTCTGAAAATGTGAATAATGTTTCAAAATTTTCAGCTTTTTTTACTGTATGTACGTTAATTTTTTAGATTGTTATTTTCCAATAAAAGTCAGAGGATGTTATACCAAGGATGTAGTAAGTTGCACACTCTTACTGTGGAGAAACACAAAATGTCTACGTAAGGACAATGTCCTGGGATGTGCAAAATGATCTCGGTGAGGATGCTGCTTTCCTGTGTTAACTTTATTTGTTCCTTAGACTTTTTAAAGGTTCTGGTGGAACAATTTAATTTACACCAGGGTTCCTTTCTTTTAACAAATCTCACGTAAAGGACTTAAACATACCATTAAAGCAGGTAATTCATAGCGAATGAAAAATTGTTTTTCGTCAGCAGTGGTCCATATTCAGACAGTTGTAAATATAGTTCAATGCTACACATTAAAATAATACGTCTGCAAAAGTAATAAAAAGGAAATAACACAGGGTCTTCCAAATAGTTTGAGCCACACATGACCTTGACATCGTCATCACACAATATCTAAATGAAAAAGTCTTGAGTAACTTTTAGTTATATATATCATATAATACCGCTCATTATTTAACACGACTGCTTCAATTATCACTGTTTAATATAATTTTATTAGAAATATGAAAGCATAGTTTTTGCGTGGCTAGCAGAATAAAAGGTATAGGGTAGTTATAGTAAATTAGTTCTCTGAAAGTATCATTGAATAATTCTGAAAATATTTTTCAAAATTTCTTCAAACGTTATTCAATCCCCTAGTAATGTTATCAAGTTTATGCCAAGGCCACCAGAATTTACATGCTTCATTCTTTTCTTGGGATACACAGTGTAATGAAGTAAAGGTTACGTGTTATTGAACGCAATCACAAATTACCGTATAAAGACGTTTCAGAAAAAAAATACCACAAAGGAACACTTCAGATAAAGACCATTGAAGCTCGGTATGATTTAACTATGAAAAACAGGCTGTGTAGCACACAGAGAGAAAGGTCAGAGATTGCCTCATGTAAAGATTACATAAATGGACTCTTATCTGGGATTAAATTTTGTATAGGTGGGGTATCTCCAAGTAACAGGAGAAGTCACATTGAACACACATAAATAATCTTGATGTTTTGTCAAATTGTGTCCTGGAATAAAATTTTCTAAATAAATTATATCTGATACGTTCTTAGTGCTACTTTTGCGGAACTAATTTAGAATAATTCATTACTATTGAATAATTATGTACGATAACAGTGAAATGTTTCCTGTAGAATAAATACATAAATAAATACGTAAATAAAGTCTTTAATTCAGCTTTATATGTTATATTATTGTGCAATTTGGAACTAAAAAATAAGTTAATGTGTTATGCTCATAACGTTCAAGGAGTCAGTTTGCAATATGTTTCCACCAATCATCTGACAAACTAGTAGTAAGTAAACCTAGTTCACAGAAACAACAATAGAGAGTCATTGCATAAGAGTTAATATCCATCATATACAGATTAAACTATTCTAGACAACTATGAACTTAAATCTTGCGTCATAGACCCAAGATCACGGGTTCAATCCCGGCCAGGGCCGATGGAATTTTTTCGGGCGTAGAAATCCTAAGTATGTCTTCTTTCGGAAGGGTCCCGTGTCGTAGACTTACGGCTCGTAAAGAACCTCAAGCCCGAAAGAAGAGGCTTCTGAGCAAAATTTATCGGCCGTTTCAGGCCCTGAATTGAATGGGACTCTTGAGATGTTAGAGACCGTCCTAAATAATAATAATAATAATAATAATAATAATAATAATAATAATAATAATAATAATAATAAATATGAACTTAAATGCTCGTAATATGAAGAATTGAGATTGCCAACATCAGGAACAGTTGTTCCATTATGTGCAACAAAATTAGCTTATATGAACATAATCCGAGTTTTTAAGGTGTGCCTATTACATTCAAATCTACCTTAGAGCAGTGTTAAAAATATTTGTCTCCTATCTCGACGTCTCGTTGCTCCGCGTCCACAATTTCAATCTGTTATTCGATTGTACAGTTATTCACCAAAGACGAATACACCAGTGACCTTAAATTACCCCGTAAGCAGAAATTCAGTGAGCGCGGATACCAGACAATTAATCCACCACTACTGACTACCTACTGAAATTTGCTTCTGGAAAATAGTTAGGGGTATACCGCCCAAGAAATGTAGGCATGTGTTTATGTGTTTTGTTAAGTTTATGAAGGAGTCGTCCTGATGGGTTAATACGTTGAAGTGCAGCATATTCATACCTGAACATTTTGCATATAATTCAAGATAATGTGAAGGAGTGAGTAATAGATATATCCTAAATCTCGAAAACCAAGCATTTTCTGACTAATGTTTGTTTTTTTTTTTTTTTTAATTACGCATGAGAAACAAGTTCTTTAAAGATGTGCCATGTATTTCGAAACGTGCTACATATATAAGGAAAGTTATAAATCCCTGAAAAACCATTAGAAGATCCTATATAGCACTAACTTGCTATTTAGTATTTTTGTGACATGTTTACTATTGCCCGATATCAGTTTATCTTCTTTCATTAAGATTGGGGTAATAAAAAATTCAACTTCCAAAATAATCTACTTATCAATTTTAGTTTAAAATCACAAGAGTGCAAATATTACAATATATTTTGGCTATATCAGAATAAAACATCTATAATTACTACCTTGAATATTTCTGAGATGTAATGAAGTTCAAATAAGGGCTTTCAATTAGTTCATAAAAAGTTTTAGAATGTATATTTTTAACACAAAATCCATAAAATAAAGCTAAATGAGATAGAATGTCAATGAGAATTTTTGCAATTGCAAACTGATTTCACTACCATCCAGAAACTAAAGACCAGATGGAAGAATGAAAATATCCATCCGGTCCAAAGCTTTAAGAAAATAAACTCAGTCAAGTGAGTAAAGTCATGCTCCTTTCTTTAACTTTTTTAAAGAAATTGGCATTATTTATGGTTATATGGCTCAAGAGATATACAGCTACTACAATACTTCTGTTATGTTCTTAAAGAATCACTGAAGGGGAAAATTGCTGAGAAGAGACCACACTTTTCTCGCTCTGGGTGGGTCCTGCATCGGAGCAAAGCTCCGGCTCTTCGATCACACGATAGACGGCACATCCACTCTTGTGATTTGCATCTATTCCCATATATAAATACAACATCATAGTCGACATTAGAGTCGGACAGTGTGCATCAATAACTTTCGAGTGTAATTACATAATTTTAAAAGAAGATCTTTAACTGTGGTTTGAAAAGTAGACAGAATGTTGGAATCTGTGTATTACATCAAAAACAGACTATATTAAGAGTTTGTAGTTGCATTTCCTAAAATAGAAAAGAAGCAGCAAGATAAGCGACATTTACAGCTTAAACATAAGCATATCTTTGGATTTCTATTACTCACATAATTAAGCATAACTACGTCAGAATAAACTAAATTTTAAGGATATTATTACATAATAAATCTCAGGATAAGGAACAAGAAAGGAACTTATCATTATATAAAAATTATCTTTTGAAGAAAATCACATAGTATTAATATATTAAACATACGCAATGTTTAAAATATGTTCATTATGTTCATATATTTTATTTCTTAGTTTTTCTTCCTTTCAAATAATATAATTTTTAAAATCATAAAAGATATGTTCTAAATGTAATTTTCCTCAATGAAAAAAATTCTGCTGAAAGTTTATTTTTAAAGCGAATGGCTAGTATAGCATAGTAAAATTGTCCAATTAAAACTCTAATGATCATTAAAATTTTAATGCACCTCTGTGCATGTTTGTTTATTTCTGGGGAAGGTAACAATAGATTAATATCATTTTAGCAATGTTTTTCCATTTATGGTTTGAATTCTACTTTAGTGCTTTATTTATTGGAATAAGTATAGCCCAAAACGTTCGAGGTTCCAGAATGTACCTTTTTTAAATATTGTATGTACATATATTTGAGCAATATTTATGATAAACGAAGAAAAATAATAATATATAAATGAAAACAACCATTTTATCTTTAAATTGTGAAGAGAACTTGTACTTGATAAACTGGTTTTCCATATCCTATAGGCATATGCAATAAATAAAGATAGGACAATTCCTTCGCTAACAAGATGTCAGCATAAACCTGACTCAAATTAGGATACTTGACGTTAGAGAGAGAAGGTTAGATTTTGTGGGATACCTGCTGCTGCTGTTTAGATCGAAAGGCTAGGAAAGTGCAAAGCTTTCTAAAATTTAATTATGAGAATGCATGCAAGTCTTCTCTTGGTACTGTCGGTCCTGCTGGTTTTGGGGTAACCATATTTGCCTTGTAGACCCAAGATCGCGGGTTCACTCCCCGCCAGGGTCGGTGAATATTTTCGGGCATGAAATCTTAAGTATGACTTCGTTCGGAAGGGAAGTATAGTCACGGGTCACGTGTCGTACATTTACGTCAAGTTTAAGACCTAAAATCTGAAAAAAAGAGGCATCTGAGCAACTTTGTTGGCGGTTTCACGCCCTGAACTGAATGAGATGCTGATGACCTAGGATGTTAAAGAGCATAATTGTTTGAGTCCTTCCTTCTCCTTGGCTGAAGTTTTTTTTCCTCAGTCCTCTTAACAAATAAAAGCCGGGGAGATAACCTAGGCCTGGAGTGCTTCCTTCCTTTAAAAAGTTCCCTTTCACAATTTCATGTCGTGCATCATCAGTGCCCACAGCCTGTGATGATTCAGTAGTTAAAAGTCAATACATAATTGTCAATATTATTAACTTACTTTACACTTTATGTAAATGTACTTTATTAACAACAATAATATCATTATGTTGCCTGCATGGTGATATAATTTGCTGTGTTTTATTGCCCCTCCATATGTTATATGCTCTAATTCATTAACCCCTTTTTTTATCACATTCCTTTTAAGGTTTTCAGGATTTTATCTATTTCTTTTACTTTATGAGCCAGGAGGTATCAACACAATTCATAATGAAATAACATAGAAATAAAAATATAAAAATTGTTGCAAATAATAAATGAACTAAAACAGTCCGTAATAATAAAAATAAAAACATGCTGATGTACCAACATTGATGAATTTGTGGTACAGTGATGCCATCATATACTACAAAAAAGTATCTAAGTCATTGACACAGCTACTTCTGAAATAAATGAAAAGCGACCCTATCATCCTTTTGTATGAAAAATCATGATATTGGGTTCTTCCCTGCAATGAAAGTGTGTGCAGTAGAAGGCCAAAAAAAGAAAACGACTTAAAAAGTGACTGGAATCCATTTCTTTAATAAGATGCTCACATAAAAACATATTTATTTTCTAATAAAGTGTATGCAACATTGCGACTAAGCAATAGCAACAAAGTTCATATTAGCTGAAGAAATTGCTATGATGTACAATGGAGGCAAGAAAATTTCTTATAGAGATAGAAAGTATGGTTGAGGTTATTCTTTGGGAGTTTAAGTGATTATTTTATCATGGCTTAACATGTACCATTTTTGGTTCCGTCACTGTCCTTGAAAGTTGGTCAAATTGTAAACTATGCATAAGATACATTTTAAAACTCTTGCTAGACACGCTCCTATTTGCAACACAAATGTGTAAAAGACTGTGTATTAAATATACAGGATGTAGATATATATGGATATAAACATGGTAACATTGCTACCTATGGGAACCTAAGATCATGTACCACTTTCGAAATGTTTATTTCAGTACTTAAACAGCGTGTTTGAAATGCTGTAGTTGGTATTCACATAGGCTAACTAAATAGACAGGTTTCGCCAGTCAGAAGCTTCGCAAGAGAGCATAAGGGGGACGCTATGGTCTGCACAATATAAATTTTGAATTGTGTGAAAGAAAAAACTTTCGACAGAAAAACATGTTGCAATACTTAACTTACACAAAGCGGATAGCAGCATTCGTGAAATAGCAAAACAAGAACATGTTTCTTTGGGGAGTGCCCATCATACTTTGAAGAGCTGCAATTAAACTTAACAAGGATAGTCATTGCAGTAAAGGTAAATATTTAGTACCGAGTAGAAAACGCGAAGTTTCAAAACAGCGCCCATGCTGGCAGTTGAGAGATGAACCTGTGAGCATCTCGAGAATAAAAAGATGACTTCAGGATGCAAATCATAAAGGGTAAATTATAGCAAAGAATCCGTTACCGAAGGCTGCCATTAAGAAGAATGGATCAAACAATGTAAAATCTGAAGAACAGTAAGAACAAGTTGCTTACTGATGGCTCAAAATATGAGCTATTGAGCATAAAAGGCTGCAAGTACGGAAGGAAAACGCACGGCACCCCAGTGCATATCCTCTATAGTTAAGCATGGAGGCTTGGTAATGAGCTGGAATTGTTTTGGATACGCCAAGGCAGGTGACATAGTCAAAATAGAGGAAATTATGATACAAGAACAATATCACAAGATTTTCCGACCCCATGCAAAACCATCTGGCACACTGCAGTAATATAAACATCCCCGCTATGCAGAAAGTATGTTGATCGATTAGAAAGGAGAAAAGAACTGAATAACATTGTATGACCTCCCTCAAAGTCCTGGCTGCATCCCCATTTAACGTTTGAATAGACACGTCAAAATGAAACCATTGATTAATGGAAATGCACTAAGGAGCATTTGCAAAAGGAATGGAGCGAAATTTCTGTAGAAAGCCTAACAAATAGTATAAAAAACTTTGCTCAGAGTGTGCAAAGCAGTGATCAAAGAAAGGGGAGGTTACTTTGAAGAAAGAAAACTTTATAATGTATTGTTTATTTTCACTATACCTTTATGAATAAATATGAACTTCCATTTTATCGATAAATGCTGAAAAATCGGAGGTGTTCAAAAACTTTTGAACTTAGATCTGTATGCGTAGAAGTATTTGTATTTGAATTTTTCTGATTATGAAAATATAAATGCTATATCCATAATTCTAGAAGAAAATGTGGTTCGTGTCATTAATTTTAATGTTTTTGTTCCATTTAAAGGAAGTTTGTAAGAAGTTACCGCATATATTATGTAAACGATTAAAATCACTATTTACTGGATGGTCCTTGCGTAGCAGCGTGTCTCAATTCTTCCAAATCCTGACAAGTTACTGGGTAGCAGTGAACCTTCAGGAGCTCTCTGTTTCCCTGAATTTACTCAATTAAATTCACATTTCAACTGAATTCAAATTGGAATTTGTCCATCATTTACACCCATACCGATACTCTTTTCATGTATCATACCTGATGGTGTGTTGCAGCTTATTTTATCTTGTATTCCTTAAAAACAGTTGCGTGTGAAAGGCAGAGATAACATCATAACAGATAAAGCATAACTGCAATGTATTTTGTGCATATAATGTTAGATAATGCAATACAATAATAATAATGCATTAGCAGCATGAAGAAAGGTACTCCAGTTAGAGTTTATTGAACACAACTCAACGGATAAACCATTGGATAAGTCTGTTGGTCAAACTGTTTGATGTGTTTAAGGTTTCCCCCTCCCCCGAATTGAGCTTGTCATATAATTTGCACCTAATATTATCCTCAATAAACAAACATTATGTATACATTCAGATATTAGAAGAGAAATTTTGGGGCATTGGAGAACACCGATATAAAATACTGCTTATCTATTCTTAGAATGTCCGTTTGTTCTTTCTGCTGCCATTTATTTGTAAATTTACTTCACATAGCTTTCAGTTTCATATTTTCTGTTCGTTTAGTTGTGCTTTTGTTCTTTCTTTTAAAATATCCTCATACACACCGCAATTTATTTCCAAATTTCAGATAATGTATAGTTATTTTTTTGTGTTTTTTAAAGACTCGCTTCCAATGTAAATCAATAATGAACATACCTGGACACTTATTTGTGATTTCAGGTGTACTTGGCCACTAACTGGGAATGATGCGTATGGTAAAACTTTCAGTGGAAACATTCTACTAATTTTCGAGCTAACGCCTGGTATCAATGCGAAATCGAAATGCAATATAAAAGTTGGTTAAAACAGAATTTTAGGCCAACAAGCGTCATAATGTCGATACACATTGTTGAGATGGTATAAGATAGTAATAAAAAGCAAACATCTGAATTTTTACTAAGTGTATGGAACATTGTGCATTAAGCAATTACAATGACTTGTTTTTTTAATGATGCTTAAAGTCCGTTTATACTACTATGACACCATAGGCGGTGAACACTGTCGATACTAAGGGAAACCTGGCAAAAACCTCAGTCAGGCAGGACGTTCTGGCGGGATTCGAACCCCAGTCCTCCCACTCACGAGTCCGCGTCTTAGCGACCTCGGCCACCCGCGGCGGTGCAGTGACTTATATTTCATTACTGTTAATATAGGGTTATTTGTATTTGAATGCTGGTTGCTTAATTAAGGTGAGAATGAGACAGAGGGAGAGAGACGATTACTGGTTCTGAAATGTTGTAGTCGGTGAATGGGCAGCTTGCTTTTATTTTTCGAAGAATGATGAAGTCTGAATAGCAGCTATTACTACTTAGTTGTTTTATTAAGTTACAGGTTTTAAAATGAAAGTGTTATTACGATATTAAAATTTTACACTTTTTAATTTGATTTGTTATTTTATTAATTTAAAATGAATTTTAAAAACAATACGGTTTCAAAATGACTTGTAAGTGTTTTACTGTAATACGTCAGAAAGCAACAACATGATTACCATGAACTGGCACGCTTTTTCTTCTTATACTTATAAACAGGAAGGATTTAAATTTTGCCAAAATTTTACAAATATTTTCATTTATATACATGTTCATCTTTGAGGTTATAGTTTCAGAACGACAGTAGAAATATTCACTACTCTGATAATCCGAGCTTCAACCTGCTGCCGGGGTACATTCAGTGCCCTCTGGTAGCAAACAGGATAACCGTAATATGAAGTATAATTAATAAGGATGAGACAGGAGCTGAATAGCTTACATCCACTGTTTAACTGACTCCTTGGAGAGAGAAACGATTCTAGAATTTAAAAGCACAAATTAAAAAGGAAACCCCACACAGACATGTTTGTGTTGGTCTAGAGTTCTACTGGTCATTTTGCGTATTTCCAAATCCCTGCAATACCCAGCTCAAGTCATGTTAAAGTCGGAAAGTTGGAGGATAAGAACTGACTATCTCTAGAAAGAGCCCATGTAATTCAGCATTCACTTGTCTCGGCAATTGTAGTCAGCATGGAACTGCAACAGACATCTATCCAACCATTTCATCCCCGACAGTAACGTCAAAAGCCGGATTGCAAAAGATGTGAATCAGGCGTCTATCTAGAAGCTTCGTCATCGATGCTATTATTATTATTATTATTATTATTATTATTATTATTATTATTATTATTATTATTATTACAGTAACTGTTGAAGCAACAATTTAAGATCCATCTTCTACATAGACTCATCTTCTACAATAGAGCCGTATCTCTGCTAGGCTACAAAGAAAAATATACATGGTTAGTCAAAAACATGTAACATTTTGTGCACCAGTGGTCATGGTTCATAATTTATAATTGAACTGCCTGTTGACGTATGTGTGTACATGCTGCTTCCTCCATGGTCTAGTGATCAGCATGGTCCGCCCTTTGATCCCATTGCCGATACCCTGAGAAATTTTTTATCCGAAAGGGGTAGGGCAGTAACGGGATCCATCCAGCCTCGCGAGTACAACTGAGGAGCTATCTGATCCAAGAAGCAGTGAAACTAGCCTGGAAATCCAAGGTTATGATTGTCTGAGTTCCATTAAGCTGACCACGTGTCCTACTCAGTAAGGCATTTTGTATCAGAAACCAATACCTGGTTCCCCGGAACTGTTGTGCTCCGAAATGAACAAATAAGTTCAAAAATCCCATACGGTTAATGCCATTCCAATATTGCAGGAATTGCTAATTCACTATCATCCATTATCGCCACGGGTGACCGAGGTCGTTAAGGAACGGACTCGTGAGCGGGAGTTCTGGGGTTCGAATCCCACTAGGACCGTCCTCCCTAATTGAGGTTTTTTCCAGGTTAAGCCTCAATAGTAAAATCGGGCGTTAAACACTACTCAATAAAACTGTCATCCATTAAATTATACTTGGTGAATGTTTTATTATTAACATCGTCTTTAGTGTACCCTGATTACAATAACATGGACATAATGACACCTTGGAAAAAATTTAGTCTTATATATCAATTTATTATGGACAGTTTACACCCGTTGTGAAACTCGTTTAGGCGTTTTCGTTATAAACTATTTCCAACTTCTATTTTCCACAGGACATAAACTTTTTTTAATATTTCTTACCTCCAGGAGGTTTTATTTCAATTCCATTTAAGGGGAAAAAAGAACTCCCTAAACCAACAATGTTATATTTGGAAAGTTTTAGTATAGCGTGTTTTGACTTCTTTTTTTTTTTTTGCATTAAATATTGTATTATTTAATCTATAAAGTTTATCTGAAAATGTTAAGATTATAATTTTAATTAAAGTAATCTTGTAATTAAAATATAAATGCTAATAATATATTTAAAGAAAATATTGAAAAGTAAAAGAACACTTTTCTGACTGTATTGGTTTCAAAGTTCAAAAATATAAAATTAGTTCAAAGTTATACTACAAATAAAATATAAAGTGAGTGCAGTAAAATATGTGCCTCACACTCCAAAAATAAACTTACATTTTGTTAATGTTGGTGATAGTTTAGGCATAATAAAAACAGTATAAAATTCCTCTAGCATAATGGGAACTTTCAGAAAGAATATGGCAATCTTCATTAATAAAACCAGTAGAAAAGAAAATGCACACCAAGGGCATAAGCAAGGTACTAGGTGCACGGAACGATAAAATTATTTAAAAGAGGAACTCAAATTTAGAAACTATGTATTAACTTTCAAGGTACTAGTCGTAACAGGCCAATGTATATAAACAAGCAACGAATATGTTATAATTAGGCATCGGAATTTATAAGCAGTAAAACCATAATGAAGCACAATGAAGTTATGTTTGTACTACAAAGTAAACAACAGGTGAGAGGGATACAACAGGTCACGAACTACAAACGGCCCTATACCCTTAAGCTTGTCACTCATCAGTTTTTGATTGCCTGCCAGGTGGTGGCCTTGTGTTCGTGTTTTGTTTGCATTTTTCTAGTAATTGGAATTACTTAAGTTGATGTAAAGTACTCATGAATTCCGATATCTAGTAATAATTGTAACACATTTGAGTGGACTTAGTCTCCTTAAGTTAGACTACAGAGTGGACGTCCTTCTTGAAAGTCCTAGTTCTAAGTTGGGAGTCACTCACTCAACTATCAATAATAAATACTTTTACCTTAGCGGTCCTTCTGAGGTTGTGAAACTAATACAACTACATCTGAGAAAACTTTTATTCTAGAATCACCATACTGTTGGATTTCTTCAGTATAACCCCCTGACAATTTCTATTCATCTGCCATTCGCTTGGAGGACGCTGAACAGCCTTAGAAGTATTTTTTAATTAATATCGGTGGACGAGGAATCCAATGCTCGAAAAATTATTTCTATCTTATGGGAGCACATTTTTCTTAGAGTTTCCTTTAGTGTGGGGTTGAGATCGGAGTTGCCGGTGAATATGGAGGTTGTACTTCTCTTTTCCAACAGAATATAACTTTGCAATACTCCAGAAAGTCTTTGTTGGTAAACGTCGTTAAGGTAAGGTTTGTGAACTGGAGGTCTTCAGTTTCATTTCCGCCAGAAATGACGCCCCTAGCTGAAGATTTTTCCAGGTTTTCCTCAGTATGTATCAATGGAAAACGCCGGGGAGGTACCCTGAACTTAGGCCTGGAGCACTTCCTAAAAAAAAAAACGTTTCTCATTACGTGTATCATCCGTGTCCACTGCCGGTGATGTAACAGGGCGATTAATAGTATTTTAAAAGGCTCGGGTGTGCTTTTTGTACTCCTAAAGCCGACTCCCTCAATGTCTCATCACCTATTCACCTCCAGTAGAGATTGAATCAACTTCACTTAGTGTGTTGCAGTGTCAGGGCGATCCGCACATAATGTATCCTTCACATTATCTCGTTCTTACCGATGCGAGGGTACAGAACGCGCCACAGTGAGATTAGCAATGCACCATTATCATATGCTTCCCGTAGACACTCATGATATTATTTGACATTCCTTCCAAGAGACACGAAAATTCTGACAAATGCCCATTGTTCAGACTTAGAAAATGTACCTTTAGGACTGTATCAATGTTACTAACGACAGTGCCCTCGTATTTTATCATGCAATGTGGCGAATGTATTACCACTGCGTTTTTCACAACCCACGTAGCATATTAACATACTTAGCAGCAAAGAAATTTAATGAAAGATACAGTGGAGGAAGGAGCCATAAGGATACAACACTCTTTCATACCGAACTTATAGAATCTGCTCACCAGAGTGATTTTTTGGGCTAGCTAGGATATCTCTTTCATTCCTTGTTAATTATTTTAATGTACAATTTGGTCTTAATAGGTTGAACTTGAAACGTGCCTTAGGATTCTGCTATGTACTTTAATATTGACGTATGGATCATTTGATATAATTTGTGTTTAAATGGTTATTAAAATTGATACAAATTTTCTGCTGACTACGTTAACCCTGACAACAATTTTTATAATTATTATCCAGGTTTTCCAAGGTAAATGTATGCCAACGACTCTCAAGTTCGTGAGCTGTCATCCATTTATATGTACTTCATTATTACAATGCCAATTTACTTTATGAAACTGATGTTCCAATAAACGGTTTGGAATAGACAGGAGCACTCACTTGACAGAGCCTTCTACTATGAATGTATTGTATATTCAATTAACTTGGGCTTAGTTTCGGAGGTAGAATGATGAAGTAAATCTCAGTATTTTCGCCGATCAGCAAAACAGAAGAGATACACACATTTACTATATCCAGAACATCTCCATTAACAAATAAACATACATGAAATAGATGAAGTAATTCTGCTTCCAAAACGTTGGTTATTTGTTCCAAATTTTTCAATTTACTTAATCTTTGCGGATTTGAACGCAGTTGTAAGGTGTGAATAAAAAGTTGTTTAGATACTACAATAGTATTTAGTGCCGATCAAATACTTGCAGAAAATTAACACTGTTCATAATTATTAAAGTATTCGATTGCTTTCCAGTAGTCTTGTCTTTCTTACTGCAGGTACCGGCAGCGGTTTCCTAATCTCTGCTCGAATTCTACCGGGTCTCACGTCCTTGCTCCATCAAGCGCGAAGTTTGTTGACTTTCCTTTCCACGGAAAATCGAAGGCATACATACAGAAGGCACACGAAGGTAAAGAAAAGAGCAATAGGGTCCCGCTGCCTCTATTTACACGACCGTGAAATCTGTACAGCCAACAAACAAGTCCTTCTCCATCCAAATGGCAAACTACTACGTGCAAGCACTTCGTCTTGGTCCAAAAAGAAAATCGGCTTCCGAACATCCAGAGCAAAAGTGATCTATGTGACCATGGCCTTTCTCTGGGAAGTTGAGTTCTCTCTAGACTCTGAGAAACAGAAAAAATTAATGGCGGTGCATCGCAACTTATTCAGATATTATGCATTTTAAACTTTTATTTAATATCCTCCTGTTGACACTACGCAGGACAGAAACGTTGAGGAGAAGATTATTGGTGCTAAGCACACGGTGGATAGCTTACCTTTGAATGTAAAAAAATGAATAAAAATAAAAAATAAATAAATTAAAATATACGGGAAGAATATAATGAATAGTTCATCCTGCCACATAAGACCAGCATAATATTAAAATAAACTAATTAAAACAAAATTTAAAAAATTACTTAAAAAAACAAAATTAGGTACTTTAATTAAAAATAGAGTGTTAATTTAAATAAGAGACTGCAATGACTACCATATCATCGTAATACAAATATAACTCAATAATTGATATGTACATGTACAACATTTGGGATGTTAATTTTAGAGTTTATAACCACAACACAAAAGACACAATTTAATACAATGGTGTAAAAAATATTGGGTGAAAATTACATAATAGCATTTCACCCAAGTATAAAAATTTCACACGTGTTTACACACGCACATAAGTTGGCAGACATAAATGCCTTATTTAACCACAAATGGATAACATGTACTTTACATCCAATATTAAATACCGAATATAAAATATATATATTCTGCGTATATGTAGATGAATACGAAATATTTATCGTACATATTCTCATAAAACAATAACAACAAACTTAATAAATAACAAAAGTAAAATAAAATATTATTAAACTCTATAGGTTCTTCTCGTCCCTCAATCACGATAATCGCACTTATGCTCGGTGCATGTAAAACGCTTGAAATCGTCCTCCAATGAATTTCGAAATTTAAAGGTAGCAAGGGAGAAGCAACATCATCTCTAACAAAGGAAAGAAAGGCCTTTATCTCTGTCCAAACTTTCAAGGACCGAGATGTTTGTTACTCCGAGAAAAGTTGCCAGCCGACTCCAAATTACTATTGAGTAAGGCTCAGCTCCACTTCTTCAGTCACTTGTATGAAGCAATCACAAGGAGGAAAGCTGACGAAACGTGTAGAGTCACGACACACGAAAAACTACGCGGGCTGTTCAAAAACGAATTATCTTCACTTTATTATTTTAATGGTGTTTAACCCCCGTTTTTGCTACAGGCTAACGACCTCGACCACCCGTTGCGGCACTACTTACGTGGCTGAAAATGAGAGCATCAAACCTATTTTTGAAAGAATGTCACGGAATTTTACTAATGCATAAGTGATTTTACTAAATTTGTACGCAGCCTTACTTTTTAAACACCCATAACTTAGAAATATATTTTGGCGCAATGCCGTCCAAATTTGCTCTATCGTATTTTCTAAGATCATCTTTTTCAAAATAATGTTGCTCAGTTGTTTCCACGTGTTGGCAAACTTTTCCCATTCCACAGGACCAATTCCACCAAATCTTTAACGACGCCGTTTTCCACACATTCCATCCAAGTTCTGTTAATATCTGATCATATTATGTTTTGGCGAGCTTATGAAACTTGATCAAATCGTAAAGTTTTGCCTTTGAAAATGACTCTTGGAACGCAATATCATTTTTAGTAACCAAGTTTTCACAACACATTTTAGGGAGTTGAGTTATCTATTTGAGAGTTGTGATAGGACGCGTTGTCAACTATCGGGGCAGAATTTTGAGGAAGATAAGAAATGAGCATAGTTTTCTGTCATAGCTTTCTGTGTTTGTTTCCTAACGAGAATCTCCATATTTTCCTTAGACTCATACATAAGTAGGAAATTTGGTATGAAGCCATACCTTCCATTAGCGTGAACAACGACAAATCTTTCTCCCTTGGATGCAGGTGTTAATAAACACGTATATTTCTTTCATTATTCCAGCTTTTTTGATTATTATAGCTATTGTGTATGTAGGTATTATCTTCATACACAATATGCCTACCTTCATTTCTATACTTCCGAAGAGAGAGATAATTTTCTGGCTGTGAGCTCAAATTTTGCTATGCAATAAACACTTTTCCGTAACTTCTGATTGTTTTCCATTTGAATCCCAAATCCCGAAATATTCTAAGACTTGTGCGACTTCCTTCAAATATTAATTTAACCTTATCTTCAGTCTTCCAATTGTAGGTACAGTTCCCTCTTAGGCATTGTACATCTGATAACACATTTGTCGAAGTCGTCGATATCTCCTATTCTTTTGAGCACATTGCGTTTTTTCTTGGAGTATCAAAGCAAGCACCTTCATATGTATACCTTCACTATACTTTAGAATCCTAGAGATTAAAAGCACTCACACTCCAGTAGCGTTTGCAATCCTGACTTGTACCTTCTGTACTCTCTTGAAATAACCAGGTGAACAAACTGCTTTCTTATTGCACTCTTCTGTTTTCATAAACTCATAAACGTTCAACACTATTTCGCGATTTTGACTGTGCAAGGTTTTCTATTTCAGTTTCGAGCTAATTGGAGGCATAGTGTCTATTTATATCGTCACAATCCCCTGACAGAGTCACCCTAATTAACTATCGTTTTATACATCCATCATCATAGGACCGGACATGGTATGTAGCTCACAATATTTAACTAATAACATCCTGCCTATCCCTAAATAGAATTAAATAAAAACAGGAAAATAAGGAGCTGTGTACACTGAAAATTTCTCTTTGACATTTTATTTACATCTATGAATAACGCTTACTTTCATGACGGACGTCGATCAAGATAACCTTACCAATGCAGCTGGTGACGCATCCCGGGAGTAGCTGACGTCACATCCATTCTGCTCAAATTTCAACTCTCAACTGGACTCAACTGGAAAACCGTTGGAAACAAGCAGTAGTCACCTGACTGCACATGCGCAGATATGCTTTTCCTCACTAACGATCGCAACCGTCACTTCCAATGTTTAGCAGACTCGGTATTACAATGCATGTACAAGCTACCCACATTATCAACCTGCATATGCCACTGCCACAGTATTGTGATTGGCTGCGGACACAACTCGCGCGTACAACAATTTAGCAGAGACTATCGCTAGACTGCTTTCCCACACATTTGAAGAAGAAGAAGAAAAAGAGTCATTTCTTGAAAGCAAATTTTTTAAGCCCTACTCGTTACAGCTCGCGGTTCACACGGTAACCAGCAAGGCTGTGTAGCAACTGAAGTTGTTGTATTATATGACATGAACTAAAGACGCTGTTTAATATGTGTGTTCTGCTAGCTCTGCACCACTGCGTGTAGTGATGTAGTTAAGAGCACAGATTCGCCTGCCGATTAAGCAACCCCTTTTTTTATTTAATAAACCATTGTAACATATGTCAAATTAGTTTCGTAATATTGTTTCCCATACATTGTTGTTAATACATTATATATAATAATGAATATTATAATATTTCCTTCTGAAATTTGTTCTATTTAAAGCCAATGTGATGCTCACGCATTCCCTGCACATGCACGAAGGACAAAAGATGGCTTATGGGCACAAATTAAGAAGCCTGGGATGTTGTAGCCTCTCGTCCACACTGCTATAGAAATCTGATATTATGAATGCCCCGAAGATTGAGAGCAGTTGTGCATGCTGAGGGTTCATACAGAACATCAGTTTGTGTTTACTTCTATGTGTTTTCACTTTAGAAGACAAATGTTCTGTTCATGTGTTTACATAGTTATTTCTAAAGAATTCGACAGTTTGTGATTACGTTTTTGTGTGTGAATAGGTAATGTCATAAAACTCAAATGGTACTTGAAATATAATATTGTCACATATACTGCTAAAGGGTGTAGCAAATTAATATATTTGGAAATTGATAGGTAACAATTAATTTATTTTCACATTTTGTATCTTGCCTTAGCTTAATCGCATTAGGAATTTCCAGTATGTGTAAAATCATAGGGGTCAATCACTTCAGAGGCCTGTATTTTATAGTGACATTAACCTGTGCCTGGTAACAAGCAAAATCATGCTCAGCTTGGATCTGTCACACATTGACAGTACAATCTCATTAGTTAATATGATTCAAATCTAAGGCGGTGACACACCATATTTGGTGTACTTTGTGTCACAATGCAGAAACCACTCTAGTAGCCGTAAAACGATATAAGGGGAGATTTTTAATAGTGTTTAACGCCCATTTTTACTACTGAGGCAACATAGGCGATGGACACTGGTGATACATGAGATGTAATGATATATTGGGAAAGAGTTTTTTAAGGAAGGAAAAGTTGGAGGCCTAAGTTTAGAGTACCCCTCGGCATTTTCCATTTATGAGGACCGACAAAAACCTGGAAAAAACTTCAGTCAGGGTGGACGGTCCGGTGAGATTCGAACCCCAGATTCCCGCTCACGAGTCCACCCCTTAACGACCTCGACCTCCCGTGGCGGTTATAAGGGGAAATAGAGTGCTGCTCTGGGTCTTGGGTCTTTGCTCTCTGGCTCTCTCTCGCTTTGGTATCCTGGAGGACGAGTTGTCAACATCGACGCACACTCTCGGCACTACTGCGACGGATTCCTGAAAGGCAAGGGCCCGTAAGGCTAACATTTTTTCATCCAAATTAGACTGGGGACATGTCCCCTCAACAATAAAATAAGTTGCATGGCGCACAGGAGTTTGCTTCTATCATCTAAACAGCTCCCCACTAAGTCATAACCGTAGTCGTGACAGATTTTTAAGGCAATATGTTCTACATATAAAACTTTTGTAGGCTCCGGCTATGTGCCCCAGGTTGGGCACTAATTTGTTGTTGACATCTAGAGGCCTCACGTTGTGATATCCAACTATTAAGTGTTTTTTTTTTTAGATTGATTATTGATCGCTTCGGTGTTGTTGCCCACGCTTAAATGACAACAATTTCTCAGGATGATTTCTACTATTTTGTTTACTCGTACCCAACAGGCCTGGGATAGGAATTCAGAATGTAAATGAACAAGGAATGCGACGTAATATCTACTGTTATTTTATGTCCAAAATCTTTTGCGTCCCCTGGTGTTTTGCTAGTGATAGACTTGACTTTGCCTATACAAGATCATTTGCCGCTTGTGAAACTTACAGATGAGTGCACTGCGTATGAAATTTAAAGTGGAATTTATTATGAATACTGCGAACTGCGTGTATCTTGTAGTGTGTAGTTCCTATAGCTGCATGCCTCAGCAACGTTGCACTTACAACTGCCTCTGCGCCTGAATGTTTCAGTAGAGCGATTGTCTCCTTATATATTAAATTAAAATTAAAATGCGTTGACTAGAAGACACCAAAAGCCACGCGCTACTCTCGTACCCTTCTTTAAAAATTTAAAACATGCATCTATCATTGGCTATTATGATAACCTACCTTACGATTCGTTGTTTTTTGAAAGTGTAAATTTTTGTACTCGTTGGCTGGTTTAAAGGGCTAGCTGTACAAGCACAGGTCTGGGTCAGAGTCCTTTAACCAATTTAAAATCCTTGAGTTTGTTAACCTTGCAATAGGTGTACTTTTTAAAATGAAGAAGGGACTTCACACTGCGACCCTCTGGTTACTTCCTTTGAATAGAGGTTCCATGACTCTTACGTTGGCTTTCCTAGCTTTCGTAACAAAACACTACAGCTTTCTCTTTTTGTTGATATTGAACTCACGTATTAGTATTATGCCGAATTACACGTGTATAATTTCTACATCCTGATTGCAATACATGAAATATTACAATTGGGCTTACATATATATGCATTGTAATTATATTTCGGTGGGGGCAGATCGGAAGAACTGTTTCAAACCAATAATACAAACAAATGTTGTGTGGGATTTAAACCCGGGAGCTTACAAAAAGAGCAACGCCATTAAAGGGCTCGGCCACCGCTGCTCAACGCTAACATTCTCTTTCCAGATGTTTACGATTGCCATTACGTTTACAGACAAAACGCCCACTGCATCGTGCACTCGCTGCATATACTTGTGAATACAGCGCTTACGAGCGTCCCCCTAAGTTCTACGATGGACCCGTAGAATTTGGCGATGATTTCTTTTCAAACGGTTTACATAAGCATTCCAATGTTGTTTTCTTCTAATCATTACCACGTGCTGGGAAGGAAGGTGACGAAACCTCATTGGCGGGACTAACCCTCAAGGACATACACCACTATCCCTGGCGAGACTTGCAATATTCGTTGTGATAATAATTTGAAATCACTTTATCTTGTGTATTCCTAGAGCTTACATCTAAATATTGAGCATACTATGAGCAGGTAACGAATTAATGAATTCATATGAAAGTTATAAAAATTTACTAAAGAGGAAATGTTTAATATCTGTTCAATATTACTAGCAAACATTTTGGATGGTAAAAGCACGCCCATGTGTCTTTACGGTTAAATTACGTTGCTACAGCAAAGATGTTTTAGATGTATGTTTCTCTTGGTTAATTAAAGTAAATGATAATTTTGCTGCTGCAAAAGCGAGCAGGTCTTATTTTGTGTTATTATGAATATAATAAAGTGCATTTTCATTTTAGAGAACCATCTAAAACGTGTTGAGGTATATACCTTCAAATGTATTCTATGTGTTGGTGTTTGAAAATATTTGAACAAATTATTTAAGTGCCAAAATACATAAATTCTTATATAGAGCAATTAAACGATTTTTTAACGGTCATCTCAAGAAATTCTGTACACAAAATTCGGGATGTGAAACGTACAGTATGAATCAAGTTGTAAAGCGATAGTGTGTTTAATAGTGTTCGACGATGTTTTCACTACTATAGCATCACAAGTGATGGACACTGATGAAATTATAATTTGGGAAAGGCAATACATTAAAACTATTTTAACTATCGGCCGCCTGAGCACGGCTGCTGCGGAAAAAGTCGTTGTGCGTAAATATAGTATTTCTATTTTAGTACTTATATTTTTAGCGAAAGCATAAAATGATACTGCATTTAAAATTGATGATAATAAGCACCAATCTGTGATATAAAGATGCAATATTTCCGGCTTCTGCAAATGAAATTTCCATATTTTTTACTTTAAAACATTCTTGGCAACAAAATAGCGGTGCGGAACACATTTCTTATCCCTAAGAATGAGATCCTATCTTTCGTAACTTTTTAACACGTTTTGCGAACAGTTTCTTACACGATTGCCAGGATATTTTCTTGCGAATCACCTTATCACTTCTCTGCAAGAATCCGTTTTCACATATGTATCGTAAATTAGAACCAGTTCTTCAAGACTGTGGCATAACTAACAAAGAACAATTTACAGACAACGAAAGCAACAAGTAATACAGGAACGCACAACTACTTGCTGACAAAGCTGACAGAAAATCAATTATAAGAAGAAGAATTAAACGGCCTTGACGATTGACTTCTGCCAGTAAGCAGCCATGCTCTGCAGGTCTGGCACCATTAACTGTTCTGGTCAGCGAGTTAGCTCTCTGATCTTGGTCAATTCGTTATAACTTCATCATATTCACATGCAGTGCGTCATAAAAACTGCTGATTTTTTCAAGAATGAAATAAATGAATTAATAAGCCTGAAATTAGCTACCTTTTAAGTTACATGCCATCCGCATTTTTATTTTAAGGAAAAACTCGGATAACACTATTCCAACTTGACTGAATCATATGAACCAACACCATCACCAACGTTTTCTCAGGGAGGATATGACATCGGTAGCTTCCATTGCTACTGAGGTGAATGAAAGTTGTACTTTAAGAGTAGTTTAAAAAATAACTTAGTGAAATACTATCTATTTACATATATACACACCAAAACTCATGATAATATAGTGGAATAGATCTGGACATTGAGCAAGTATGGATAGAAGCATTGACACCTTGCATACGCAACAAATGACAAAATGGAATATTTTCAGTAGTTACCGCTTTATTTTTTATTATTTTTTTCTTACTACAAGGTGAATCAGCTTCTTAAAGAGTTGGATGATAGTAAGCATTGCTATGGGGAAAAAAAAAAATTAGTAGTGTGTAACGCCCGTTTTTACTACTGAGGCACCACAGGCGGTGGACACTGATGATCCATGAAATGAAATGATAAATTGTGAAAGGATACTTTTTAAGGAAGGAAGGGTTTCAGGCCTAAGTTTAGGGTACCTCCCCGGCATTTGCCAGTTATGAGAACTGAGGAAAACCTGGAAAAACCTCAGTCAGGGAGGACGGTCCTGGCGGGATTCGAACCCCAGACCTCCCGCTCACGAGTCCGCGATTTAACGACCTCGGCCACCCGTGGTGGTCGGTCCTGGCGGGATTCTAACCCCAGACCTCCCGCTCACGAGTCCGCGTTTTAACGATCTCGGCCACCCGTGGCGGTGGGAAAAGAGTTGAAGATATACTCGTATATATAAGCCTAGGCCGTGAGTAGTCATAGAAGAATACAATATAAGAAAAATTAAACTCTGAATCACCATGTCGATGTTCTAACAGTCTAATCACTAAGTTACAGACAACGTGGAAGTCATTTCTATCAATACACTACGTATATGACGGTAACCTCGAAGTTTAACATAGTGAGTGGTAGTCCAAAACACAGCGAGCATATTTGGCACTGGTAGGCTCTACCCATTGCTTCATATTTTTCATACTTAATTCCTGTTCATTGTGAGAATTGATATCCCCATAAAATTTCTAGTTAAAGGTGGACCTGTAGAGTCGTTTGCTATTATTTAGTAATATAAACGTAAGCTGCTTTTTAAAAATATATATATGGCTCTGCGGTTTTATGATGTACGGATGTGTTACTTTAAATTTATACGGCCGCATTTCAAAAGTTCTGCACGTTGCACATGGGCGACCTAAAGGATGTTATGGTCGTTTTGATTTCCATATCAATTGTGAGAGGTATTTGAGTTCAGGACATTCTCCGAAAATGAAAGTTGAAAACGATTCGACTCAGAGTCCCCAAATTTTGGATTGTTGTGAGGAAAATTCCCACTAAAACGCTTTAGGCAGTAAATACTTTTTGGCCGATATTAAAGTTCTTATAAACTCAGTCATGCCAAAAGTGACGGAACCACTTCATGGAAGACGCTATCTAATTGTGAGACTTAAGTAATCAGGAGCGTTGACGAGGCAGGCGTACAAAACTTGCCCAAATACTGAAACACCTGAGAAGGAATAAAATGGAAATTTCGTTGAGGTTCTGCTCATGTATTCCGTAAAATAATTCTATAATTGAATTCTTTGCGGACTCTCCACCTCAGCACTTATGTTCCATTGCAACATAAAATGCTGACCTATCGACACTGAAAATAATCTAAAATAAGTACAAGTTAGAAAAGTTTCGCTTCATGAAGCTTAAGTGACTGTATTCTTTGTTGCACACATAAGCAAATACTGCAGACATTGAAACAGTGTTTCCTTGATATGCCAACATTAGTTTAAATTCAAAAACTTATATCTCTAATATAATATTTTTATATTTTTAGCACGGTTAAAAAAGATAACCGCTACGTAACTTTTAAATATATAGAACGTTAATGAAGAATGCCGAAATATTTTCACCATATATAGAGGGGTCTTGGACAAGCAATTTGAGCTAGGCACAGGATCAAATTTAAACTTACATGTTATGGCTCGCCACTAACTTTTACTTATACTTGAACCTTAAAGCATCAAGTTCACGTAAACACCTATTAACAGACCGAAATGTAGCATGATATGGATGGCTTCCATAAGGCAATCTTTCTCTGTAGATCTCGGCAGCTCTTACAGCACAACCTCTTGCTTCCCCATAAATCAAGTACATGTCGGCAAGTTCAGAAAATTGTAACCATTCTCCATTTTTACAAATTGAAATTTATTTGATTGGTTAATTTGTCTTTTTATTACAAATCAATAAAATTGTTGCATGAAACAATTGACAGATATTTCGTAACATTAGAAAAAAGTAAATTATGGCTTTGTGTCTAACCAAAACCGACACGACTACCCAGAACGTCGTGCATAAAACCGTTCATGTACAAAAAATGGTAATCAGCTACTGCTCATTATGTTTTCTGGAGTGCAATAAGCAATGAAATAATAATAATTCCAATAAAATGCATAAATAGAATAAGTTAATCAAGTATCATTTCATTAATGTAACATACATAAAAATTATTTTGAGCAAATTTATTGCAATGCAAACTGAATATATCATTCAAACACTCACGCATCTATCTACAGATATGACTTTTGGTTTTTGTAAAGCGATAAAAATAGAAAATGTTTAGCCATTTATATCTAATTACAATGTTCTCTACAAGTAGAGCAAACACTTTTAACCAAACTGCTGGAAAAGAAAAGTAAATGAAATATACAGTTTATCTTATATGTTTGTAAGAAAAAATTGCAGCCCTTATCAAGAGTTTTGCTAAATATGTAATTTGATTTGTACAAGAAAGCTTCAATTGTTCTAATGCAATTGTTATTTTACCGTCCAAATCATTACCACTAGATTATGTTTTAGACTTATCTGGATGACGTTTATTAATGAAGTCACTCTTTCAATGAGCGAGATATCATTATTATTATTATTATAATTAGCAAGGTAACTCGCCACATTATCCAGTTTGTTCCATATCATACATTTTAACTCCTTATTTCCACTGCACTCCAAGACCGAACTAAACTTCTCCAAAGGGAAGCACAAATCTTCAAAAAAATACACAAGCTCAGAATTTCTGAAAACCTTAAACCTAATACACGTAAATGGGATAGTATCATGTTTATCTCCATCTAGTTTTTTTAAAAGGACATAGTCTTCCTTGGCAATAGATAAAAGGGTGTTTCCTAACCCCACTTGCAAAGTAGTCGAAACATGTTATAGCTTCCAGCTTCCGTAATCTTCCTTTTATTGTTCATCTTCACTGTCACCTATGATTAAAGAAAATTGAGGGATAGTCATCATTAATTAATTTTGTAATTTTTCTAATAACACAAATTGGTTCACCATTTTGCATAGGAAAATTTTTTTCCCTAACCATACATTTTGGTTCGGAATGTTTAATACACACTACAATTTTATCATTAAGTTCAAAATTTACACTTTATTATTAACTTTTCCTTTAATGACTGGTCTTTAGGATTGTTTAATATGGTACTAAGCGGTACACGGCCATAATTAGAGGTGTAACCGGGCACGCAATAACAGTGACCCACGTTTCTATTACCCAAGTTCCTAGTGTAATTTCATTAAATCAACATAAACTTAATAAAAAAACAAAGAACTAAGGCACTATTGTTGATTTATTTTAACTATGAATCACTGTAGCTACCACGTACTACAACGAACCAAAAAAAAAAAAACAAAACAAAACAAAAGGATGTGCTTAATAAAAGCAACATATTCAACCTCTATCGCCACCATTTTGTGTACCGTCGATACCCTCATTATATGAGAATTGGAGTTAGTCTTGGTCTAACAACTGAATTCGTATTAACTCACCAATGCAATGGCATGTAATCTTGTGTTTAACCAGATATTTTTCCGGTTATTTTAACGCTATTTAGAGTATGAGTTTCTGAGCACCAAGTTAAAATTACTGCAGTAACCCATAGCTTCGACATTTCACATCTATGACCTTAAGAAACCTATTTTACTTAAAAATACTCTATATAGAATAAAATACATTGGCGTTATTCGTTAACATCTGGTTTATGCTGCTAAATGTTATGTGATCTTAATATATTAAGTATACATAGAATTTGAAAGTAGTAAGGTTCACATTAGAGTTACTTGAACCACATACAAAAGGTAATACTTAATACAAATTACTGAAGTTTTGCGTTGTTTAATATCGGTGCGCACATCTTGAGAGTGCGCCTCAGGTTCGATTCCAGTATGATAAATTCTCAGGGTAGGTTTTTTCTCGGAGTTTCGCTTTACTCATAATCCCAAAATATCAAGGAATAAATAAACTCGAATCCCATTTGTGCTATCGGTACTTCGTTCATCATACAGTAGGTGAGCATCGACTTTAAGGTTTTAAAAATAATGGCCTGCGTTATACGACGGTTTTTTTAAAGAAGTGTTCAACGCCCGTTTTTACTACCGAGACACCACAGGCGGTATGGCGACGTTAAGAAAGCCTTAGAATCAAAGCTGGGAAAAGGCAAGCCGACGGGTTTAATAAGCAGAAAATTAAAGTCGGTATTAACATAGAGAGAAGCTTGTGCTGCCGCTGCTATTAAACTGGTCAATGATTATACTAATTTGCACTCTGTACTACATACCAGCATCATAAACAACATAGCATAGAGCAATGAAATCTCCAACAGTCTTTCCGTCTTTTTTCTGTTTTAACAAACAGAAGCCCTTATGTTGACCACCATGTTAATTAAATGTATGCAATAAACAAAGCAAAACGTTAACTGTTGAGTAGACGCAGAGGGGAACTTTAGCATTGCATTAATAGTTTAGTGATAACTGTTTGAAGGAACTTAACGAAGGCAGCTTGTCTCTTCTTCTTAACGAACATTCGTAAAGTGATTGTTGTAACCTTTTATCTCTAATCTAGTATCTTATCACTTTCTCATTTCAGCTCCAAATCTAAACTAAAGTAGTCTATTCAATTAAGAAATATATATTAATATTTTGAGGTAATTACGTTGAAAGCAATCAAGTTATTACATTAAAGAGAGTGAAATTAGTATAGGAAAGAAGTGTAAGTGCATTACGTGCAATTTTGTCTATCCCTACAACCTCTACAAGATGCATCTAACATGGTATGTGTATCATGAAACGAATGAGAGTATAATTTGAAAAAATGGACGTGGATTCAGTGACACCGTGTAAATGTAATTAGTTATAATATGCAATTAATATAATTTTAAACAATTCCCACTACTAACTATAAATTGCAAATTTTGATATGTTCTGCGTTCGAGTACTTCTATACATGAACCCTCTGGAAGCAATTACTGTTATGTTAGGAGTTAGTTTCATTTATAATTCAGTGTTTAAAGTTAACACTATAACATGCAGCATTCCGTACCGCTCGCTTCTAAAAATATAATAGTTATTTTAAATGTTTTTTGTTTACATAAGATTAAATGCGACAGACTTATTCCTAGGTCAAAGAGACTTCGCACTTCTCTGCCCCAGTGGTTGGTATGGAAGCAGAAGAGGCTCGAAATCCTTGGAGGGGGATTCACCGGCCTCATGGTGTTTTATCTGGAAACAATTTTAAGGACCCGTCTACGTTCTTGCCTCACCAACCTTGGACTCTGGCCGCCTGGTGTGTTCCTCAACTCATCCCTTCCTCCCGGAGGTGCTTCCACTGGGTGCTTAGGCGCAAATGAACAGACCTTAAACAATGCTGAAGTACCGGAAATATCTTCCAAATCTAACAATCCAAAGGAAGTAGATAAAATTCATTGAATAAATCTGATAAAGTAGATGAAACAGTCCGTCAAGAAGAACATGGAAGCTAGTCAAACCGGTATGCAAATAAAGATGTTATTGATATTGAGAAATACGGTATCGGTTATCAATTTTTATTGATAAGGTTGGTGAAATTATTTGGATAAACCTTCAAAAGTAATTTCAGGTAAAGTTGAGCCATAAAATATAATGAAAACCTTACCAGAACCTGCGAGATATGTCAGAAACACAAACACACTTAAAAGTATTCATAAAATTGGAATTGATGATATCATGGGCAAAAATTGTCTAATATACTAAAGTGTACACCGAAGAATATTTTAATTAACTTCTAAAAAATCAATCGCGTAAGAACAATAACTCTTTTAGGAGTGCTCTGCAGTTAACTGTGAGGAAAGGTACACATATAACATAAATTCCAAAACACATGTTTTGGAATTTTGTAAATGGCATTGGCATGGTAATCTTTTGAGCTCCTTTTAAATGCAAGAATTTTCTATTTCTACTGTCTTCAGTTAGATTTGTTGATGTGACAATCAGAAATGAGCGGCTGGAAATTAATAAGCTTAATAAGCTCAGAAATTAATAAGAAATAAATAAAAAAATAATAAAAACACCATATTTGTAATACATTGTGAAGAAAACTAAAAACAAAGGGAGGGTGTTACCAAAGAAGCATTATTTAATTACTTTAAAGGTTGGTTTGACTTTGTTTAGAAAATGGCTGAACAACGGGCAAAATGTGGGCTAAAATTGAATAGCCAACCGATAACAAGGTTGTAGCCAAAAATACTCTCTCTCTCTCTGTCTCTCTCTCTCTCTCTCTCTTTTTTTTTTTTTTTTTACAAATAAGGAAAATTTATTAATAAAACGTTTTAACTTTTTAAAGTCATACTTCGAATAAACATTTATATTAACTTAATTATAAAACATCTACACACTAAAGGTCGCAAATAAATATAAATACTGAACAGAAAAATATATGATCACAAAACAAGGTTGTAGTCATGTGCAGGAGTACAAGGTTGTAACCAACAAAATACATAAATGACTTATTTAATTTTATTAATATTCAAAATTCTTTTATTAAATTTACACAGATGTACAAATATATCTTGTATAACACTGCTATTAAAGTTATTTAATTAACTACAATGAACATTTTTCCTACCGCTTACATTATGCTGACTTCATTTACAAAGAAATTCATATACCAGTTACTGAACTGGAGGAAAGGAATTTCATTCAGTGACACACTGTACGGCTTTCAATATTGAAAATTCTCTTTGATTTTATTTAGACAGAACACTGGTACCAGAGTTGCAATACATTGTGACTGTGTCTGACACGTACCTGTATAGTCTACTGACATTTGCATCCAGTTTAATGATTATGTTATTTTAAAATTAGCATCCTTTCTAAGAATGTTCCAAACCACTTAAATCTTCTAAGTCTTAAAGTTGCATATCGCATACAAGGAAAGGGTTGCTTGGTATAGCTGAGGCTGTAACTTCTATCTAGTTTGAAGCAGTAACTATCGCATGCCTCCGTTATAATTTTAAATGTCTCTCTCTCTCTCTATCACACACACACACACACACACACACACACACACACACACACACACACACATATATATATATTAAATACAGTTTAATAGATTTTTCCGTTTAATTAATAATATTAATGTTATGTATTCATCTTAATGGAAAATTATAGGATAAGATTTTTATATGACAACTCTTTCGTGTAACTCAACGCTAGCAGGAAGCCATTCCAAGATGATGAAATAGCAACATGTAACGAAAGGTGAACACGATAGGCAAAATTTAGAAAAGTTTAGTTTCTACTTATTACTATTTTAATTCCACCTTCTATATTCACTGTTCTTTAGTTTATTTTAAAACATTATTTCTCTTTAAGTTTTAATTCTTTATGCATTTATGAAGGAATAAATTACTAAACCCACCAATTTCTGATCGAGTATTTATTGCACTAGTGTCTAATCAATTCCTGATCAAATAAGAAATAATATATTTGTTGTCAATCCAAATAATTTTGCAGAGGTCGTTGGCTTGTTGACTGCCTTTGACGTTCAGCACCCATTGAATTATGCTTATCAAGAAAACGAGCGTACTTATAGAAATCGGTATGATATTGAGCGCATATGACAAAAATCAAGATTATTTTGGGGAAGAGACACCAACCACCCAACATCACAGAGAAACGCAGGCGGGTCGTACAGACAGGAACCCCCCGTGAATTATATGAATACAGGATTTGTAGGCAGAGTGAAGATCATCAAAGAGCACCCCAATGGATTCCAGTTTGCCGATAGGTGCATATACAATGTAAAAATGACTATTAGCAATGGCAACAACAGATGAGTAGACCCAAAGTCGAAGGAGTACTCTACACATGTATGTAATTTCCCACATATAAATGAGGAAATTAGGGAACGCAGGGATTCAGGAAACCAACACAACATGCAATAGCCCCTAAATGATCATGAAATTAGATAAAGTTTCAATCGGTGGCAGGGAAATCTTATTCCCAGTCCATCAAGGCTCAAGTGTAGGTTGAAAATGCTAATGATAATAATTGCAAGAATCTACAGGGGCCAATTAATATGATTACTGAGACAGCACCCAAAACCGGTCGAACAAATACAGAATGATAACGTAATAAATTCTTCTCTTAAAATTAAAGTAAATATTGTTAATTTGGATGTTTAAGCTTTAATAGATACTGGAGCAACTAATATTGCGTTCAATGAAAACTTCTATAATAAGTTAATAACCCATAAAATAAAAGTAATGTTTTACCAGTATGTATTGTATTCTGTGTAGCTGTAATAGGAAAACAGAGCGAAAGAATAAATTTTCACATAATGTTAGAGGTTTAATTAAGAAAGAGATTTTTGAAATCGTTTTTTAAGTACCACGTCTAGTGGCTGACTTCGTCTTAGGTTGTGACGTATTCTAGGCATAAAGAGTTATTGCAGTTTTGGAAGGTGTATAATTTTTATAATAAAAGAAGCAACTGATAGGATGATGTGTCATTTATGGAAGATAAAATTATATAGAAAATTATTAGATCTGAAGGAGAATGTATTGTATATCATTGTATGGAGGAAACTATGACGTCAGAAAATGTTTCAGATAGAATACAGAATAATATTTACAAGCTAATGGTTAATAGCATAAGAACTGAACATCATATGGAAGAATTAAGAAAAGTGAAAAAGACGAAAAGACAGACATAGATGGAAACCAGAATTCAACGATTTGGTGCTAGTAAGAGATAAAAAATAATCTATCCTGCTATAACATACGATGTAATTGCTATTTAAGGGACCGTGTCGAATAGTTAGTAAGTTTGGGTACTATACTTATGAATCAATAGACTGGAATTGTTTTAATTTTAGTTGGTTTGGAAAGTATAACTAAGAGTCATGATGTTTTCATGTAATAATGCTGCCTTATGCTAAATGAACTGTTGTATTAAGAAGAGAAATTAATTGAGTATTAAAAGGCGCAGTTACATGAAACAGTATTTATGAACTGTCACCCCCATATTTAATTACAGCAATTATAGCAAGTAATTTTATGTAACTTCCCTATTAAGTCATGAATGTAATGTCATTTTATTTCCTGTACAAGCGCTGAATTATTGTGTGTAAAATGTTATTTTCTTGTCAGGACGCAGAAAGCTGCCCCTAGCCTTAAAATCTGACCTAGGAATTTCTGTTGCTGTCGTAACAAAATTTATGAAGATGGCCCAAACAAAACGATGTTTTCTGGAAACATTTCTAAAGGAGAATCCTTGAGTAAGATATTTATTATTTTACTGTTAGAGATTGTAAAGCAGGTTAGGCATAATAAAATGTATGGCAGGCAGCTACAGGGATGAAAAGACAGGACGATAACCTCTTTCAAGGGAAGAAAGCAACCTCTTGAGTTGATATCTACATATAAAAAGTCATGTAGACCATATTTAATTAGACTTGGAACTTTTGCGGCCCACTATCAGGTTTGCAAGAGTATTCAGCGGGACAATATCAGTGGAAGGGCTTCTCAGTTCAGTTCAGTTAGTTTTGGAAGAGTATTAAGTGGACGAGCTTTATTAGATGAGTGCAGTACATTTTATGTGCAATATTTTACGAACAATAAATTGTGTTTCATCTTCCATAACGAAAAAATCTTATCAATCTCCATATACTGTTTCCCCTATGGTCACAGGACCATACAAGTATCCAGCAGTAGAATCTCAATAGCCGTAGCAAAATATAAGTCAGCAGACATATCATGGAAGAGGAAGAAAGCAATACTCGTGAGAAATTTGAAATGTATATGAAAATATAACCTATCAATTCAAATTTCCTCATTCCAAATCCTTCCCTCCTCATAATTTACATATTTCAGTTAACCTCCTCATTTAATACTGCTGCATACAGCAAGTAATAAACTTTTGGAAATGTTCATAAACTGTTATTAAAACCTTAAAACATTTTTACGTACACTGTAGTTCATGGACTTTTTTTATGAAAATAAATTTTCAATTAAGATTTATATATACTATAATTTTTTGTAAATGAATAGTTTTGTTAGAGAATAATGTTCTAGTACATTAATAAATAGGACTGAGAACAACTGTGGTCATTGAGTATTCATATGGCAACTGTTGTATGTAAATGTATACTAAAGTAATCATTTTCTGTTTGAAAAATGAAAGTGGAAAAGGGACAATCCGACAATTAGTTTAGCGACCTCAACATAAGAAAAGGTAAATGACAGAGATAGCGAGTGTAGAAGTTTAGTAATTCACATGTGAGTATAGTTGCGGATACAGACGAGTTCGCCAGAAAAATGTAATTCGCGTATGAGAAAGAGAAAAGATAAAGTTAAAACAGGCCCAGTTTACAAACAGTACCATGACGAACATGGTTTAAATAACCTAGTTTAATATTGGTTGTTTTTATATTCTTTTATTATTTGTATACAAGGTGTTGATTTTCATTATTTTCACTGTATGTATATTTCTTTTATTTTGAGGCGTTCTTCCAAAATTGGAACAAATCCCAAAACTGGAGCATATAAAGCAACATTTATCGCATGTCTTCGTTATAATTTTAATATAATATATATTGCAAAATTTAAAGAGATAATATTGTATATTTAGCCTAATGTGTAATTCTAGAATAATAATAATTTTTATATGACAACTCTTAAGATAAAACTGAATGTTAGCAGGAAAGCATTTAAAGATGAAGAAATAACAACATGTAAAGAAAGGTGAACACAATAGGCAAGATTTGTGTCTTTTTAATGACCAAGAGTCAGGCGGAGGGTAGTTATGATTTGTACTTTGGTCGCGTCAAGACGCTGAGTTTTTGCGTCTCATGACATATTTTAGTTTTGAGCGAGCCAATCATTTCGGTACATTTTGAATGTGTAAACGCCGTGGTTAGCGCGTATTTACATTTGTAAACCAGGTGAGAGTCTGCAAACCACGTGATGTGATTTTTCACGGGAGTATATGAGGAGGCAGTTCGCCTCATTTGGGATCACTTGGTCATCACTCGATCATTTCTTCGTTAAAACTTCGAACGCTTCGACGCAAGAACTATGCGATCATTGATAAAGTGCTGATGGCAAGTTCGCTTAGAAAATCAATACTTCTAGTGCCGTGTGAGTAGGGGAAAGTTAACATATTATTTACATTAGAAGGCCCTTGACCCAAACGTGAGGACTGTGCCAATCCCAAGATCAAAATCAACTACTAATTACCATCTTCGTAGCAAATTAATGTAAGGATCGGATGTAGGTCAAGGTAACCACACCGGACCCGGTTATTTACATCTGCTAATGTAAACAATGTGACGATCGATAAATTGTGTAGTGTAAAATCTTATGTCGTGTAGTTATTGTAACTCTCCTGATTAGTTGACCGCCACGGGTGGCTGAGGTCGTTAAGGAGCGGACTCGTGAGCGGAAGGTGTGGGGCTCGAATCCCGCCAGGACCGTCCTCCCTGACTGAGGTTTTTTCCAGGTTATCCTCAGTCCTCATAACAGGCAAGTGCCGGGAAGGTATCCAAAACTTAGGCCTGGAACGTTTCCTTCCATTTTCTTTATGTCTTACTTGTAAAAAATTAATTTGTCAAAATATTGAAATTTGAAATACTTTTCAGTTGTTACAGATTACGAGAAATAAATAATTTAAATCTTTGAATGAAATTAAACCAAAATATCTCACCAAAGATTTTGCATGACCACATAGCTTATCTACGTGCAATTTTTCACGGGAATATATCGATGTTTGAAAAAGTATTAGATATATTTTTAATACTGCTATTTCCTTCAGAAAAGAAACAATTCAAAATGATATGAACATAATTACTCTAAAAATACCACGATTAATTGGCATCACTATTTGATCATTGGTGCCAAATGTGAGTACTCTATGTTTATTGCTTTAGAAAATAAAATTTGCAGTATAGCCTTCCCTTAATAAAAACTGATACATAGACCGTTTTCCAGTAATTTCTTTACTTCCGAATTTACAATACGCCGTAAGTGCCCAAAATGTAAATAATATCGCGATAGACAAGCTACATTTAACAAAAACAACAATGTTTTATATAAATGCTCGAACTTAATTAATATTTTCAATAACAATAATGAAACTAAATGTGACCAAAGAACTCTTCCTTCACACATTTTTCCATTAATCAAGGAGTGTTGACATTTGATGCGTCTTAGAGTTTCTACAAATATTTTTGTATTGATACAATTATGTTTGCTATCACCGAGTAAATGAAAAAGGTTAACTTGTATTAATAACACGGATGTAAACAAATAACATCCGTTTTAAACATACCAAACTGTTTAGAGAAAGTTGCAACATGATCAATAGGCGAAAGGTTGGAGGAATGGCGGAGTCTCTGTTATAGAAAAGATAACAATTCAAATAAAATAGCTTTGCCAGATATTTCAAGATAAAATGTTTCTCTGTACTGGTAGGAATTGCAGGAAAAGTATCAATACATTGTTGTTTAATTAAAACAGTAAAACAATAATCTTTCCCATGACACTGAAAGTCTTTTTTCTTTCCTCGGATACCAGTTCGTATGAATTAAGTTTCAAACCGCAAGGAAGAAGCAATTAATCTCTCATCCTCTCAACCACACATTTTTTTTTTAATTTAATATATCGCTATGTGTTAGTACAGTAAAAATAGAGAATAACACGATATTTACTAATTGAAACATTTAATAAATAAATTAATTTATTGGTATATAACACGGTTCTTACTCAAAGACGTTAAAACTTTCCTGATGGATTTCGTGGACATATGTATTTTCAGCTTTCATGGAAAAATATTATAGATGTCGTTTATCCTATAAGATTAGCTTTAAGTCAACGCGTCACTTCTTTGGCCTTAAGATACACGGAAATCGTGATAATGGATAACATTTCTACCACTTATACCAGCCCTATGATATATTATTTCCATGGCTCCCATACGCTAGAAGATGTCAAAAATGTACTATAGGGTTGTCTTAAAATAACAGCAGCCACGTTCATAGGGGTTATTTGAGTTACGAAAAAATCCTAGCTGTCAAGATAGACATTTTACAGCTTGCTCGGAGAAGCAAGTCGTCAAGGTCTATAATCCATATGCAGTTAGCAGCTTGTAGTTTAATTATTTCTAATCACTAATTTATTCTATTAAGATTCTATAAAAATTATTTCTTTAGGTATAGGTAAAAATCATTTCCAGACAATTAGCATAACTCTAAAGATACATGGTTTCATCCTCTATTACTAAACGATGTGTTAACTTATTGTTGTGCATTAAAAATAGTAAAAAAAAAAATAATAAATAAAATAAAAACACACATTCCATACAGAAAAAGGAAACCGGGACTCCGTTCCGCTGCGTTTGAACGTTATATAAGATCATTGATCCATGAGCCACTTTAGCCCTCTGCGGTCTGGCGAGTCTGAGGTCTGTCAACCGGAGCGGCGATAGACCGACATCGTGCAACCAATTTACAGGCTGTTGCGCCCACAAACCATGGGAACGTGTCTCTCAGGCGCTGGAGACAAGCAGACTGGAAGAAGCGCTTGCTGTCTTGGGAACTTGAGTCAGGTTCCAAATTTACCCAACTGAGAGGAAGTGTCTGTTCATTCATATACAGAATGGTCAACTTAAAACCGGCCCCCTCCTCGTGGCTTTGATTGTATGCACTTCGAGGCCGGCTCAGTGATTTGTGGACCATTCAGTATTTATTGCAACTGTGTAATAAAATTGTATGTTATTCTCAATCGTAATGTCGGAGCGTTGTCCAAAATATTTTATAATATAATTTTGTTAGAATCGATCCGTTGCATTTGGAAAAATCCTGTATGCTCATTCCAAACTCCTGTACGTTTTTGTCACCATTTTTGGTTTACGTGTATCTCAGTTCTTTGTTTGTTTAATTTTTATATTTATTTGCAACTATTTAAATGTTTTTGTAATAAAAGGAGTAATAAATTGACAACGAGAATATTTTGTTACCACAGTAAATTAAGCATGAATGAAGTATTGCATAGATATATAAAGAGATCTATTTTCTTACAGGAAATATGTTTCCTTTAAACAAAAAAATAAACAAATAAATAAATAAAATAAAATAAGAAATATCTTTAAAATATGAGTTGACATATAATTAAAGGTACACATTATTCTTAAAACATAAGCGTATACATAGTATTTAAAAAAATTTATCGAATGAAAAAATATTTTTAAACTAATGCATTTTATTAAATACTTATATTGAAGTGCGTTACAAATAGTACTTTATCATAAGGCCAGTAAATCACACATAGGCTATTAAAGTAAGTCTGCAATCTTTTAATTCATGTGGCGCAAAAGAGTGTTATGCGTTTACGAGTATGTGCCTTTTTAGCTCTTGTAGATGTTTACTATGACTATTTCACTCATGTGACGTCATCTGAAAATCGACCAATGAAACGAAACAAAATTTTCAATTGTGACCAATCATAGCCGGATTACGGAGTGAAATTATCGAAAAATTATTATCAAATCCGTTTTATCACTTAACGTGCATTTGTCTTGTGGTCAGTGTATTCAACTCTATACCTTCACTATATAATGCCTGCAGTAATAACTACTTTTGCTAGAGGTGGTGGGGAAGCTATTGATACCAACGAAAACATCTCTACAATTAAATACAGGATTCAAAGCGTTTTGGTGATGCGTCAAATGTGCAAATTGATCTTATCATTGGGAATTCCAAATCACAGAATATATACAGACCCTGTATGTTGTCATTATTCTCTCTCTCTCTCTCTCTCTCTCTCTCATTTGGTATTAGAAAATCGAACAGTAGCGATTGAAATAGTCGACTTTTGTCCATTTCAGTCTAACGGTTTCTGAATAGAATAGATATTCATAAGTATAACCTTTTATACAGGTGTTAATATTCATTGTGCAAATTTCAAATATATATATCACTTTTATTCTTATTTTTATTCCAGTAATGAAATAGTCCTAAATCTGTATTATGCTCTTTTCTAGTGGCATTACTGATAATCAGCATTCTTCTGTCGCAAGCTTTCTTGAAAAGGTTAATTACAAACATACAATTATTACAAGTTTTGTAAGCCAAGCTTGGATGAATTATATTTAAATTCTTGTTTTGTTCCTCAAATAGTCCTAATATACATCACTTGAGGTTCTGAGTTTTCCAGATAAACTCACTATGTTCGTGAATTTATCGGAAATCTCAGACCCTCTAGTGATATTATTTGGAATAATAACAGTGAGCTATGACGCAGTATGTTTGATAAACCTCGGTCATATAAAGCGTAAAGTGCAGTCTATTAAGAAATACATAGATATAGATGAAACCGAAATTGTAGCTAATAACTAATTTATATAACTGTAATATTGCACTGCATCTTGATGGTTTGTTGCCAGAAGGCGTGTAAGATGGGCTTAGTGAAACAGCTAAAAGACACCAAGAAGAAAAATGTTTTACATATTATGCATTTTGTATATATAATGAATGAACAGTGTTTAACGCCCGTTTTTGCTACAGAGGCACCACAGGCGATGAACACTGATGATACATGAGATGAAGTGATATGTTGGGAAAGGATTTATTTTTAAGGAAGGAAACGTTCCAGGCCTAAGTTTAGGGTACCTCCCCGGCATTTGCCATTTATGAGGAAAACCTGGAAAAACCCTCAGTCAGGGAGGTCGGTCCTGGCGGGATTCGAACCCCAGACCTCGGCCACCCGTGGCGGTTTATATATATATTATATATGTATATATATTGTGCAACGGACGACTCGATGTTTACTGATAAATATGTGAAAAAATGTTTAATCTTAGTTTGAATGAGCACTGGCATTAAATTGACAGCTTTTATATGCTATTATTACTGGTGCTCGCATTTGCAGTTTTTTTTTTACCTTGCATTTTAATTAAGAAAAATCAATTTTCTTAAGTGTGCACCTAATGTATGAATCCAATTAAACCTAAAAAGGGACCAAATAGGACTTTAAGATCTAAAAAGTCTAAACGGGCGTTTTTCTGGATAATTAAATAAAATGATTTTATTTGGAATTCATTTATAGCCTCCAGTTATGTGTAAAAATCAATTGCTTTTTATACAGCTTGCACAAGCATGTTAAATTCGTTACTTTTGTTACAGCATGCACATGTATGTCCTGCTTGGGGGTCATAAATTTTCTTTGCAGATTTGCTCTGCGCAGCGGGCTTCCGTTTTGTTCATTCTATTGTCCCAGTTACCTATCAATCTCTGCTCCAATCTGCAGCCGGGGGAGGGGCAATTTTAACCAACACAACACTCCCTTCTACCGCAACGATTTCTTTGTAAAATGAAAAACTTTCCAGACCACTTGTATCTCATCGAAATTCCTTTCTGGACTTGTGAGCCCTATTCAGTTTACTATTGCAATTAGTGTGTGTGTAGAGTTAATGGTAATATTTTCTATATAACATAAAATAAAGTACCTCTTTCTTTAAGAAACAATGCCTGGATCTTTAGACACGCGAAAGTTAATAAATTAGAAAATTTTCCAAAGAGGAATCCCAGATAACTTGGGGATTCATCCATGAAATAAGCCCCAATGACATCTTGTGCCGTAGAACGCTCTTCCTCGGCCTACAGAAATTTGCTGAGGACAGCGGATTTCACACTATAAGGCCTAGAAATGTGGCAACAGTGCAGAAATGTGAACTTTATGTATAGACTTAACTGCATAATATACTTTTTATCAAAATGCTTCATAAATATGGAACAATACTACTAATGAGAATTGTCTCGAGCTTGTGAGGTGATGATAGATATACGAAAATGAATTGCCGTAAATGACAATAATAATTTTACAGTGTCATAATGCAAATCGGTTTAATTTGTACATGCCAGCTTAAAATTGTTATTAAAATTTTATAATCGTCTTAAATAAGTGCTCAAAAACATAAAGAGAGGTGATAAATGATAATAAAGGGCTAAAATTGCATTTATAGAAACGTAAAAAAGCCGGCCCTAGTGGAACTCAGATTCTCAGGTAAATATATTTTTATTTGCACTGCAAAAGGAATACTCATGCAACGTTCAAAACTTTGAATGTGATTGAGTTAATATTTTAAATTTTATTGCAAGTAAAATGCACATATCTTTAAAAGTATATTAATATAAACCTTTTAAAATGCATAAAATGTTTGAATTAAATGTTATCAAAAATATTCATTACAGACTTATCATTGCAGCAACAGAACTACTCTTTGTCTTGTATTTCATATGATGTGGTTGCCTAATACAGAATAGCAACATGATATAAAAATCTGAGTGCATGCTAATTTGACTATTAGAATTCTGCTATACCTATCATGGGCTGCTCTTTTTATACTTTTAAGACGCTGTTTTTCTGGAAGAAGTTTTGTATAAGTCTATTATCCCTTTATCCTGTTTCTTTCTGTATTTTCAAGGTGATAAAATGCAGTTAGTACAGAGTGGGCAATGCTTGACGCAACCGCGGGATCCGCCGGCAGCGCTGTGTCGGCGTATATTTTTCCTCCTCGAGACTTCAGTGTGAGCTGAACTTTTCGCAAGTAGCACGTGTTTGTTAGGCGACGCAAAATAGTGTATTGAGTGAAAGTGTATCAAGTGAACCTCGTCGACCAGCAGCACGCCACCAAACCGGTTGCGTGAAGTATTGTTCACCCCGTATAATGTATGGATTCCCAAATGTGATGTTGAGAATGTGTGAGCGTACAGTTTGGAATACCTCTTTTTACAGAGCTTGGCTTAATGCGAATCCACAGCTGATGTTCAAACTCATCCTTGTTTCTCTGTCACAATTATCAGAAAATGTCTAGAACCTGGTGCTAGTCCGGCAATAAAGAGAAGATTGTCTTTACCTAAGTGTCAGATCATTGTAGTACCTGCAACTTGATACCGTCGACGTATATTAAAGATGTGATGCAATAGAGTGGTGGTTGTGTTCTGCCACCAACAGTATTTGAGCTCTGAGCTGAGATCACTCAGTTGTAGTTAATTTTAGGTTTTGTTTGATGATAGTTTTTGCAATTATCTTTCTTTAGAGTTTTAATAATACCCAATCAAAGACAACAACAAGTTATCATTTGTACAATATGTTGAAAAATGTAAGGGTTTTAGTTCTTTAGGAAATGTTAAAAGACGACTTAATGTATATCTCTATTAAATTGATTTTCCTCTGCATTACAATTGAAAAATTTAAATCGGGAGAAATTCTTCTGTCGAAAGTAGCAGAATATGTTTGTGATGTGCAGAAAAACCTGCAAAGTCTTAGTGGATCTACAATACAAGTGTTATAAAAAAAAAAAAAAAGATTACAGAGTGTTTGCAAAATTTCAAATGTGCTGAACGGTCAGTAAGAAAAGACTATTGCTGTAAGTGCGAATGATATGCCCAAGCAAAAATTTGCCAGAATGACTTCTTGTGACATGGAGCATTCTTTTTTCCAGTAATAGTCAATGTTCCGTGATAATTGTCAGTCATTGCAGATGGGTAACTTGAAGATGAGTCTAGCTGTATACTGCAATTCAGCAATTGGGAGGCATAGCATAAATTGTATAGGTTAGTACTGCATGCGTTTTAAATTGATTTAGAATAATTCTGATTTAATTCAATATTTTATCACATATTTTGGCACCTAAAATTCCTAGTTATTGCTTTGTTGTGTCGGATATATCGGATTACCTCATGAACATCAATATATGGCACTCACGGTGAAAGTGACAAACAAATACAGGCGAAATGTGCGATTGCTACTAGTTACATCTGTACAGAATAGGTAAACGTAATGACAGGAGAGAGAAGTGTGGCGGGCAAAGGGCAGAAACACTTATGACACGGCACGCACGGAATGTGAGATCACATAAAATATTGGGCACCTACTGTGCAAATGTGCGATTGCTACTAGTTACATCTGTACAGAACAGGTAAACGTAATGACAGGAGAGAGGAGAAGTATGGCGGGCAAAGGGCAGAAACACTTATGACACGGCACGCACGGAATGTGAGAACACACATACTGTGCAAATGATGACACTCCAGTCTATAGCTGCTGTTCGAAACAATCGGAAATGAAAATGTCATTAATTAATAGGTTGAGTTATTCTTCAGATTTTGTAGACGACATTAAAATATAGCCGCTGTTATTATGGCTCAAGAAAGCAAAATTCGCAGTTGGGTGCATGATAAACTTAAAACGAGAGGAATGTGGCAAGATTCTAACTTTGTTTGTTAGGGCAAACAGCACAAAATGATAAACAGTTTGTTCATGATCTAATAAAAAAACACAAAACGAGAACACTTAGTTACTAAATACATTTGATTCTCGTGAAAAATCAATAGTGTGTTTAAAGTGAGTACATAATGCATAATAAACATATGGACATGTATGACCCAAATCGCTAGATCACGGGCTCTTCAACGGGAGTTTTGCAGTTCGAATACCAGTACCCTTTTCCCTGACTAAGGTTTTTCCCAGGATTTCCTCAGTTCACATCACAGGCAAAGGTTTCCGTAATCGTATACTTGGAACACATTCTTCCTCCCACCCCAAAAAAAAAATCCTGTTCCAACTTATGATTTCGTATCATTTATCATTGAGTGTTCATCGCCTGCGATGTCACAGTAGAGAAAATGTTGTTAAATAATATTCATGCCGCATAATAAACGTTAATTTCATTTAATTTTAAGGATAGAATTTCGCTGAATTGTTTTTTTTTTTAAGACCTTTTCCAGTAACAACTCTTATCATAAACACTATTTCTATTCAGCTAAAATTTGTTCAATATCGCTTCAATGTTTGTGAACGAACCTGTACTTGATTCGGATGAACCTGTAGTTGGTTGAAAGTCCTTATGTCGTGGAAATACAGGAAATATTTCCGGCACGTGCCCTCATACTAACCATCAATATCCGGTGCAGCAGAAAAACTACGTGTGATGAATTGATGACACAGGGCTGCGCGGGTAGGTATGGATGCCCGTGTCGTGGCGACAATATGATACGAAACTACAGCCATACACTGACTCAGCAACATAACGGCACAAGAACTCGCATTCCATTTGTCCCGTCAGTGTGTTTCTAACTTCTGTAGATAAACTCGCGTTGCAAATTCCCAAGATACATCCATTGGTAAATAGGAAGTAGGCCGGACGCACAAAGTTGTACTCTTTTTCCATTCCAGCGACCAATTAATGAAATATGGCTTAACAAAGAATACGATCAAAGCAATTCAACATGAAATTCACAATACATTTATTCGTAAAACTTCTGCTTGATGTCTGTGAGGTGTTTGGTATATGACTTTTGACCTCTTGTCCGGTAGAAAAAATATAGATGTTTTAAGATAATCATGAAAGACACCTTAGAAGTAGAAATTATGACACTGATTGACATTTTTTCCAACTCCCTTTACAGGGCAAATATATTCCTCATAAATTTTGTGAAAGTTTATTACGAAAATAGTTTTCAAAGCACCGTTTAAGTCTCAATACAGTGTCATGAAAACAACAAAACTTTAATTAATAATGTTACGTTCCAAAACATTGCCTGATTTGACTCTGTGACTATCTGATATCCCTGAAATTTATACATAATTGTACTGCACGATTACACACATAATTTTAACCTATATTGTCATAATAGATGAAAGGATAAGCACATTAAACCTTATTTATATTACTACATTATATTTGTATTTGCAGCATGGTGCATATTTTTCTCACACTACAAAAATACGTAATATTGATATGAGAATTCAAATAATATTAAGTTATTGGTAATACTAACATAAAATTTAATTGCAATAATGTCCTTTATTAAAACTAATTATATGTCACTTTCATAACAGGCACTTAAAATAAAAGAAACACAAATATTAAGTATATAGCTTTTGAAACATTAGACTTACTTTAATGAATATAAAATATTTTGATTATTTAATTAAATTTAAGTGGCGAATATCCAAACCACCCAGTTTTTAATATATATTAATAGAGGAAGAAAACATACATTGCTGTAAATTACGGATGCGTCAATCTGCAGAGATTAACGTTAAACTGCATTCCGTGGCCATAAATGGATCACATTCACCAACGTGCGTTCTTCCTCATGTATTGCTTTATACTGCACAATGTATAAGTAGTAGAATTTAAATATTCACTAATAATAGGTGAGCTTTCTTTCCCGGGATCGTTGCAACATAAACGCCGGTCGGAGCGTTCAAGTTGGTACCAAGGGAGCCAGAAAATGCACAGCTATGATTGTCGCGTAAGTTATTACTAACACTTAAACATCTAAATGGTACAATCGCTCATCATTATCAACTAAGAAAACACTGAAACTGCCTCCCTTAATGTTTCATACATTTCTGGCATCGGCTTTGAAATTAACCATTACCCTCTGTTGTTCTCTCTGAGAAATGGAAAAACTTTCTTCACGAATGTTATTTTTTTAGTTCGTCTAATGTGGGTTAATTTGTCTTGTGTATTTTTTCCGTTTATACTTAAAAAGATAAAAATCGCACGGGGATTAATCGGGGAATTGAGGGATGGATTGAATAGTGTTTAACGCCCGTTATAACTATCGAGGTGTCACAGGCAGTGGACACTATGATAGATATATGAGATCAAATAATAAATTGGGAAAGACTTCTTTTTTTAAATTAAGGAAGCGTTCCAGACTTAGGCTTAGGTATTAGGGTACCTTTCCGGCATTTACCATTTATGAGGACTAAAGGAAACCTGGAAAAAACCTCGGGCAGGAAGGATGGTCCTGGTGGGAATTGAACCCCAGACCTTCCGCTCAAGAGTCCGCGCTTTAACGACCTCGGTCACTTGTGAAGGTGTTTTTAGTGATGATATGGTCAAATATTTCATGAATTACATGCAAGGAGATATGGGCTATATTCTCGTGGCAGAGTCCTGTTTGAAAATCGCAATCCTATGTTCTCTCACAGGAAGACTTATCCGTAAAGAGAATTAGATTTGGGTCAATTTCTCTGTCATGCGCACTGTTCAAAATTCATTTACAAAATCTACTCTTGGATGCAGGGTCACTCGGTTTAAGTTCTAGCATAGGGTTTTAACTTCAGTAGCTTATTAACCTTTCGAACAGAAAAATAGGAACTTCTCATTTGTAGAAATGCCTGAAATTAATTTTTATGGGAACGTTTCAGAGTATCTTCAATGATATCTAACGTTTCTTTTGTGAGTATTATGTGTGGCTATCTATGGATTTTATTAAGAACACTTCCCATTTCACTAAATTTATTTACTAATCAGTGAATCGAACTTCGATTTGGAACTTGGGTATCGGGGAAACTCTCTTGAAACAATCTCCATACATCACAAGTCGATTCTGTACGCACATATGAATCGTAAATAATTGCTCTTTGTGGAATAGACTACGTGAATGGAGCCATATTAACGAAATTAATACAATATATTACGTCGCTTAGTGAATACTTAATACGCTGTTACGCAACATACAAGAATACGTCCGTACATTCCTTGAGTTAAGGTGGCACTGACCTCCTCTCCGGCTCCCCGGCAAGTTTTCAAGCGTAGGAACGAGATAAGAACTACAGACACGGTCCAATGCGGCGGAGGGGTCCCGCAAAGGAAAATTCACCCAGCATTGTGCAATTTGTTTTTTCTTTTAGTTTGTTTGTTTTGTTTTTTTTTTCACTTACGAAACTTATGCATCAGTCTCATGAAAGATGTGCATACTAAATGACAAGCCTATCCAACACTTTCACATAATTAACTATGTGACTGGACAGTCTAGGATACCTCCTGAACACTAATATACTTAACTTTATTACTCACAAGCGTAAACAAAATCTTGAGCATTTTGTACAGTAATTCCAGATTTCTGACTTATTCAAGCTAACCCCTTCAGTTACCCTTCAATTGCATCTACTGCGCCTTTCCCGAGGAACGTCCATTCAATTTTATTTCCAAATATTTTTTTTTAAAAAATGATATATTGCTTAAGGTGTACTATTGCTTAAAATGGCTTGCAGCGCCGTCAGATAAAACTTTTAACAGTATGAGATTGAGTGCTATACACCAGAGCAAAGGATTTTTACTGGATCTCTCAATCACACTTTTTCTAAACCAAGCAAGTGGTGAACACTTCCAATGGTTATGTTCAATCTCTTAACAACTGTTCATATTGTGACTTAATTGACGTAATCGAGCACTTTGAATGTTAGTTAGTTAGTAAGTCACGCGGTCACTGTGGAAAATGCCGATTTTAGAAAAAAAATGTTCCGAGACTTTTTTACTGGTGATGTAGCTTAACATTGACTTTGGAAGAAAATTTTATTCCGCCATGTATTTTTCTGTGTGTGAAATATTGATCTGTTTTTCATGAGACTGTCTGACAGAAATCTATTTCGTTAACATTGAAATATGATAATGTTTTACCTGCGCATCAAAGAAGAATCAAAATGTGATATATAAGTACTGAAAAATCTGCATTAATTAAAATAGAGCAGCTCCTGAATTTTTCCTGCATTTGAAACATGCTGATTTCTACACTTCTACATGTGAATTTGTGAGTATTTTCTTATTGAACTAGGTAGCTTGCATTATAAGAATAATATATTTTTCAATTAAAAATGAAATATTGAATTAAACATTTATTCTTTGATATGAGTTTATTTTTGGAATTGCTCATCAAATGATGAATACTGATGTAGCAGTATTAACTTATTTATAACGTTTTTATTAGTAGAAGCGACTTGCTCAGCGACCTCGTCAGTTGCCTCCTGAATTAGTCAGATTTTGTCGGTGTATTGGCGGGTGCTTGCTGGGAACAGGCATGCAGAAGGAAATATTTATTAGTGAAGTTAAGAGAGATGTAGAATATAACAAATTGTATAGAATGTGCCGCTTAAACTACTACCTCAAATATTTGCTATTATTTTGATAGTAGTAGTTGATTTTTAAAGCTGTATTCATTAAAATCAAATGAACAGTAATTTGGTAATTAAATAAGAATTTTATGTATGTTTTTGAGTCTTTTGTTTTATTTCCAATGAATTCGTGTTGCTAATTCAAACTACATTTAAAATAACCAGTAAATAAAAAGTTTAAAATTCTGTGATGCATATCATTTACTTCGATTTTAACAAATCACCCTGGCGCATTGAGTGCCTGCTCCAAATCTATTTTTAAATTTTACCTATCACAAAGGATTTAGACAATTCACTAGGGGCAGATTAGAGGGTATATTTGGTTAAAAAAGTGGCATGTTTAAGGTAAATATTCACAAAATTTGATAATTAGATTATACTATCTTTACAACAACACTCCCCTTCATATTGTAAGGCATTCAATCTTAGCAACTTCGCCGTGTTTTTCATTATGGTTGCAATACCATGTTTATAATTTTGGCTGGAGACTTCAAATAGATTAAAGGAGGAAAATCGAGATTTGCCACATTTATGAAAGAAACTATTTTTAAAGCTTTTGTCACAGTCACAATATAGTACCACTGTTTCAAATTCTTTGATGTTAGGAAGAAAAGTTGATAACTTAAACGTACAAACTTTATTCTTTATTTTCCTACGATATGTATATTGAAATATTGGAAGAAATAGAGGGGGAATTTTCGATACTTCAAGCATGCTCGATGGCTGGCAGTTAGTGTTTACCCCGACATAATGACACGTCTCGGAGAAAGGGAGATATCAAGCAGCCAAGATCCATGAGCGGTGAGGCATAGCCATAGACGAGGTCTTTAACATTATTTCCGGTTAAAACATACCGACGTCCATGGAATACTCCTCCAAGAAATTCCAGCCCCTTTAAAGAGCCTCTTCCACAGCAGACACCGGGGCAGAAGCTTTTCTAAAACGCAAGCTACCGTCACAACGCTCATAGCATCAGCTTACCGACCCTACTACAGAACCAACGAAGCAAAACGAGGTAAAATAGAAGAGCGAAAATATCGTGGAAAGAAAGCTTCATCTCGCACTCGCCTGAGCTACCAGGGGTAAACCAAGAAAAAAAAAAAAACAAGGTCAGGATCGCCAGTCCACAGAGATTTGATTCTGCGAGCTCCTGAACCACCCCGATCGGTCTATTTGAACTTTAACAATTTGAAGTTTAATGTTTCGTTATGCCTAAATAACTGCAGTGCATAAATTAAATTATTTTGCACAATTTTGTTGCATTAATCTTAAAACAAATGGTATTTTAATTGAAGACGTTTTATGTTAGTTTCAGAACCGTGGGCCCACTATTTTTTCATTCTTTACGGATTATGAAAAATAGAACAATTAAGGGCTTCCATCTGCATAGTTTTGTAACGTTCATTGAACTCGGAACCCATATGAACGAAGTTAATACTGGGCCTCTAAAGCGTTTAATAAATCTGCGTGTAAAATAGAAATAATACTAATCTTTTTTTTCATTTTAAGGAATAAATAATATTTATACTGAATACATTTTCTTAGCACAAATATTTTTTATTCAATTTTGCAGAATCTCTTACGCCCCTGAACTCCATGTTATTAATTCGCATTTTTCCAAAATTTTTACAGTCTTTCTAATGTTCCTTTAACTTGTAGTAGACTTGGATTTCTCCACAGACGACTATGTATAGCGTGCGGCAATGCTTGCCCTATTAGTTGTAGTTTGCAGGAGAGATGGACAACAAAAGAATTCATTTGTGCGACCCCTCCTGAGCCAGTTAATCTGGATTTCACCACCCTACCTTGCTATTTCATCTTGTGGCGTGGAATCGGTTTTGTCCCGTTCTTAGAATTACTTTGACGTCAGGCGGACAGAAACGGTTTCATTTAAACTGTCGGGTGGACGCAGCAGCGGATGTGATGCAACACGGACGGGCGTTCAATGCAGACCGGACTAGGCCAGAGTTGCGTGAGATAGACGAGCGATGTCATTATTCGAGAGGAACACACTCTGGACGCTTCAGTAAACCAGCTAATGACATCCGGGTTTTGGGCAATCGGGAATGCCTATGCATATTTTTAAATGTATGCCACTGAAGCCTCTGACAGCGATATATTTAACGAAAATGTAAAATAAAGTAACAATTGGAATAATGTAGCTAAAAATAACAAATACTAGAGAAACAGAAATATATTAAAACACTCAAATACTGACACAAATATCGCTATATTTCTAACCACTTGTGTTTTGCAAAGGCAGAAGACAAGTCAAAGTAGGAAAAGTAAACATTGAATCTCGAAGGTAGCATAATGCCTGGAAACAATAAGAAAGAGAAATACATTAATATTTAAAAAAATTAAATACAATAATAACAAAGGTAGGAAGAGGAATATTAACACGTAAGATTTAAACCCAGAGGTTTAAGGGCTTTATGTAAAAATGCTGTTATCTCTCTATCTCTGAGCTAACTTTAAGCGACATGAGTCGATAATGCAATAATAAGTGTTCAGTAAAATGCATTATTCAAATTCTTACAATTGGAAAGAGCATGTTGGGCATTTCTAAACAAATACCTAATACACCTGTGTCTTATCGCTATGTATGTGGTTCGTAGACTTATTTAGAAATTTCGTAGTGCTAGACGCTGCACGAAGTGGAAAACCATCTAAATTTAGAAAAGAAAGGTTGATGGACATGTCCGACTCTCTGCAGTGGAGTCCATTAAAATCATTGCTCAGGTTGGCACAAAGGGGTGTTGGGCTTGTAACAACATACGAGTATAAAGCGGTCGCTGAAAAATTGAAAATGTTACAAAAAGTTCATCAAATGGATCACGAATGACTCAAAAGCAGATACTACAAAGTGTTTACCACTAAAATAGACCGGATCCAGGTTTTGTAGGTGTTAATGGAAATTGTAAGTGCAGAATTTCGAGTTATACTTTTTACGGGTGTATAAAGAGTCTGCAAATAAAAGCCAATGAGTTCAAACCTACTTAGCCATAACTTCCAACATTTTTTGTAAGTGCTCAGAGACTTCCTTAACTCTATAATTTTATAATATCTTGATTCACACTTCTAATAACCCACAAGCAGCCTCTGTTAAGTGGTGGCACCTGAAAAGGAGAAGACCTTGCACATCAAGTCACATTTTACTGTCGGCATTTTTGATGTAATAGTGCAGTGGGTAGTACGAGGATAACCGGTGAGAGGGAGGTGGGGAAAACCTATGGCATCATGCGGAACGTACAAGAAACTACAAGGTCATCGTGCTTTGGCGACCTTCCCCAACGAGAGATAAACACATGCGTATCTTCGTTCCAGGTGTTAAACCAAGAACTCGTAAGAAGCTACTAGCTTGAACTTGCCAATACATCTCACTCAAAAAATTAGGACAAGAGTTTGCGGAACGTTACAAATACGCGTTTATTGTTAAAGATATGCACTCTGTGTCTTGTTGCTCCTACAAGCTTTAAAACGGTAAGCAATCCATCTTATTACTTTTAAAGTCATGGTTTCTAAGAAATACTGAATCGTGTTGTGCTGTGTCAAAAACCAAACTGGATGTAAAGTATATGGCATTGTGTTCAACTGACTGCCTTTAAGCTAAAAGTTTATCTCTGCATGCCTTGTTTACATTTAGTCACGTAACAAGCAGAAACTGTTCTAGCGGTCACATTGCTGCGGGAAACTTGGACTATTCGTGCAATGGCTGTGGATTTAATATGGCTAAATGTCTTATTGATAGAAACGATTAAATGAAAAAAGTACGCACACTAGGAGACCAAACCAAGGTCGGAGACGTCTGCGAGAGAAGGTTAGCCTTAGGTTAATGGGGAAGCACACAGATGGCACACTTGTATTTTGGAAAGCATATGCATGCCGCTTAGTGTGTACATTGTCGCCACCCCATGTCACGCCGACACGGAGGTTTGGGGTTCGATTTCCGTTTTCCCTGACTGAGGCTATTTTCAAGTTTTCCTTGGTCCTCATAAATAAAAAAATGTCGGAATGGTACCCCAAATTTAGTTCTGATACCCTTCCTTCTCTTCCCAATTTATCATTTTACCTTCAAGTTATCACCATTGTGCACTTTGCGATGTATGAGCAGTAAAATCGGGCGTTAAATGCCAAATGAGCCCAATTTTTACAAATATATACTTTTGGTTTAATTTTTTTCCCCCTATTTAAACGTTGCTTTTATTCCCATATCTTCTCATTTAAATTCATTTAAGAACTCTATTTGAAACATTTTACACTCCAAAGAAAATGTATTTTATTGCAACAGGAGGTAGTTTATTGGCAGCCAGAAATGTTTTTTCTATTTTGTAAAATTCCTGGATTATATTGCAAATAACACATTTGTCAAAACTATCTAGAGAGATTTTCCGTCGTTTCCATGTGTTGAAATTTTACCAATTTCCCAACATTCTTGAACTTGTCTTTCTTCTTTACGAGCTTTTAATATAAAATGTATCGATTTTCCACAGCTTGCTTATGCGCAAGCTTTAGTGAGCTATAAATGGATTCTTTATCACTCTATGGCATTAAAAATGAATTGGCGTGCTTCGTTGTGAACCACAAGATTCCTTTTACAATCTCACCTACCTGATGCACTTCAATCATTATAGAGCAAGGGCTTTTGCCTGCCGCTGCGACTGCTGCGTCCTATACCTTAGTCACACATCTAGAGGGCAGTATTGCAGGTGGGCATGTGTTCAACACACAGCGCGGCTTCGATATCGAAAACTTCTCCATCAAGCAGCTTCCCAATTGTCCTTCCAAATCTGGGTGGGCTCCGTTACAGACGTTCCTAACTCAGAAAAATACGTAAGAAGGTACAATGGAACCCGGGCCTCTCGACCAGCAGTCAGCAACACTAATCATTAGACCAAGGAGGTGGTCGCTGAGAAATTGGACTTTTTAAAATATTCGCTGAAGGAATTATTCAGGGACTATATCATGCACAACAAAAGTACTTCATTGAGGTTACTGATCGTATGTTTTTTACATTATACGAATAGATAGCCATGCCGTACGACAGGACTGCAACGCGGTAATCTTTCATTTCCCCTTCGTTCTTCATCCCGCAGAGACAGAGAGCTCGGTTCAACTGTTCACAGAGAATTAACACGTCTTACTTGTTAGCGTAATACAGAAATAACATTTCAGGAAACGGTCAGATATTGCGGTGGTATTTTTAATAGTGTGTAATGCCCTTTATTACTATTGAGACACCGCAGGTATCACTAATACATTATTTCGAGCTTAAAAATTCTGAGTGTGGCTTCTTTCGTAAGGGAAGTAAAGCCGTGGGTCCCAGTCGTAGATTTACGGCACGTATAGGAACCTCAAGCCCGAAAGAAGAGGCCTCTGAACAAAATTTATCGGCCTTTTCACGCCTTGAATTGAATGGGACGCTGATGACCTGGGATAATAAAGTTGCGTCCGCAATAAACCAAATAAATAAACCAATACATGAAATTGAATAAACTGGAAAAGAAGTTGTTTTTTTAAGGAAGCATTCCAGGTATAACTTTAGGGTGCTTCTCGAGGACTAAGCGAACCTGGTGGACTCTGCTACTAGAGTTGCAATCCAATGATATTTTCCGGACCGTGCCTTTATAGGAAAAAATCTAAACCCGTTTCTGAATTTCATAATATCGGAACACTTTCAATTATACACAATTTTAAAATGTTATATAGTACTGGACAAGCATTGTTGCACTTTTTAATCCTGAAACTGAGATCACAGTCATCCAGCCATTTATTTATGTTACGTTGATATGATATGCTTGAGGAGAGAGGTTTATCGGAGATCGCTCAAGAAAACAACTTTGTCACGTCTCTGTAACCTGTTTCAGTACATGTTTAGTGCTAGCAGAGATTGGGTGTGAAAGTGAGAGTAAATAAATATTTCATTTATTCATTATTCATTAATTAATGCACTCTCAGATATTCTTTATAATATGAGAAACATAAATATTGCTCAATCTCTGGTATACTAAAGTAACAGTAACAACGCTGAAAAATTACCTAGTATCTCGTGACAAAGTGTTAGACGAAAGCGATAACAATATATACTCGGATGGGATGGGTTGAGGTGAGGTTACTAAGGTTTCCCACATTTTATAAGTCTGGACCTTAATCCCATTTAGCATGAATGAGATAAGCTTGAGAAGCAAGTTTAAGATCCCCCATAGCCCCTGAGACGCTTTAACAGACTGCAGATTCTCTTATCGAGAAACTGGAGAAATTCCAGATGTAAAGGTGCGCAGAGGACCGGAAGCGTGTTTCGAAGGTGTGACATAGCAATACAGGTACAAGAGGGCGTCTGACGTGTTTCTTTTTGTGGAATTTTTTTTTATTTATTTATGGACGCTCTTTAACAGCTCAGTTCATCAGCGTCCCATTCAACTCAGGGCGTGAAACGGCCGACAAATTTTGCTCAGAGGCCTGTCTTTCAGGCTTGAGGTTCTTTTTCTTACCGTAAATGTACGACACGGGACCCACGGCTTTACTTCCCTTCCGAAGGAAGCCATACTTAGGATATTTTACGCTCCTGGCAGGGTTCGAACCCGCGATCTTGGGTTTAGAAGGCAAGTATGGTAACCACTACACCACAAGGATCAGCTTATGCAAATGTAAAATTATGTAGTCTCTACCTTTGATTTTGAACATCACTTAATATAGCAGATTTGCATGCATTGAGAAGTAAATAAAATGTACCCTGTTGTTAAGTAAATCTAATATTTTTATCAGTAAAGTCCCAGCAGTTCGTGCACAACATATAATTCGTAAGCAAGACACAAGCTAAAATTATAATAGAAAGATTGCATGGTGTGATAATGTAAATTTGCCACATACACTAATTATTTCTGCATAAGATTTGCGTTTCTTTCAAGGTGATACAATTCTGATCAAAATGTAAAGTATGTAACAATGAAAATTTGTTAGCTTTTGAATGTTTTTCACAAACTCAATAGAAATCTTCCTCAATTAGTCAAATAAGATTTTTGCCAAATTTTTTCCTTGCGGAAACCACATTAAGTAGACTACTGTAATATCTCCATTATACCTGGTATTGTTTTGATCATTTCAACTACAATTTGTATCTCTCAGATTTTTCACTTTTTTCTTTCCTTTTCCTCCAACACAAATTTCATAATATCAAGTGTTACACGATTGACATTGAATCCATGGTTTCTTTGATGCAGATTTCGCAATAATACAAACAAAGTAAATAAATAAATAAAACTACTTGTTTGACAATCTTTATTGTTTTGATTTATATTTTTTGAATACAGCCTTTTTACATTTTTTGCGTCTCAAGATGGTGATGAGATGCTAAAGAGGATGTTTCTTTTGCATAACTTTATCAGAAGGTGATGGTAACATTCTTTCCATAATGTCAGCAGGTGGTAGAAAGCTAAAAACCGTTAAACTTGAAAGAATGGTTCAATTGCCTATGTTAATTTAATTTTTACTTTTAAAAGTCCTGTTTTTTTGGGGGGGGGGTTCAATTAATTTTGTTTGAGTGCTTGAGACAGTTTCAGGAGCTTTAACTCGTGCATCAAGTGCTTAAGTTTTCCCATGCTTAATAAAGTTTATTTTATTATATAGATTATTTTGTAAGACATCTACAACGAGTAAAAATCACAATAACTATGGATGGTATGCGTGAAGTTGTAGTGTATTAAAATGTTATGCAAAAATCGTACTAAAAACTCTACTGCGTAGCAGGCAGTTGATCTTGAAGCCCTTGTTTTGTTTATACCAAAATTGGCAGTATAAGCCCCGATTTAAATGCAGAATAGGAAACGTATGCTTCTACTTCCGAGAATAAACGAAGAAAATGCATAATATGCCCTGTTTAAGACTCGTTGGCCCAGCATGACCTTTTATACAACTTTTGTGCAAATTAGTGCTAGAAAATCATACAAAAGAAAGACGAATCAGTGTTCTGATGTATCCCTGAACTTTCAACTCCTGTCTGGAAACCTAGATCTGTTCCATTATTAAAAATATAAATTTCCATTCCAAGGATAAAACTATGCCATGTCTTTCTTCACTGTTTCCAATTACATGTCACGTTGTATTGGCCAATCCTATTCCCTTACAACATTCCCTCAAGTTCTAACTCATCAGTTCTGTGCTATTTGATGACGTTGTGAAACAAATTTTACCATTACTTGTAAAGAAATCCATGCCAAGGAATCATTCCGTATAGTATTTCATCAGCATCTTATCATCAGCATCTAAAATTCCGAAAATGCAGTTTTTATGAAACAGAAATCAAAACAATAATGGAGACGGTAAAAATAATGCAATATTTCAAGCTGCCTTTTCGACTAAACTGAGAAATGTGTAGTAAAAAAAAAAAAAAAAAAAAAAAAAAAAACATGGATTCAATATCAACCATGTAATACTTGATATTATGAAATTTGTGTTGGAAGAAAACGAAGAGAAAGTTTTAATGTGCAAAATCTGTGTAATCTAAAATTTTAGTTGGAATTTTCAAAAATATAACACCAGCGATATCATTGCGACCAAACACAGGAATTATTTTCATAAGAATCACTTCCAAAAAATACGTGTGTGATTAATAACCGTTGGTATTCCATTGTTGGTGTTGATGTAAAAAACATTACAGTATTAATTATATTTTGATCAGAATTGTAGTATCATATCCACTTACAGAGAATGTTATTAATTTCGGAGATGGTAGAATGGTCTTATACAAACAATTTGTGATAAGGGATGTATGTTCCACGACCAAAAATAGCGCAAGGCATCAGTTGCTGTTATGTTAATGTTAAAGCAAGGTCGGGTGAAAAATGATTTTGAAAGTGCTCTGCGAGTATAGAAATACCGTTTTAGTAGCTCATTATTACTTTTTTTTAAGATTTAGCGATATAAAACCGTTCAAATCTGTAACAAATCATTTTACAGTGCGCCACTGAACATTCATTACCTGCCATATGCTATATAGCCTCATCTAGAAGCCGGGCCCTGTTTGCTCATGTGGCCTAATGCATAACACGAAAGATCCAAGGTCAAGGCTGACAATTTTTTTATTGTGTAATATGAAGTGTGGTAACGCGGAAGAAGTGCTGTGATGCGCATACTCAAGGACATGGTTCTGGATGGTGAGTTCACCAATAACTAGCACACATTCCTTTTAAAATGACTACATTTAATACGCTGGGGGTTGTTTGTGAAGGAACATGGAGAACGTTTACACCTTCTGTGCACTTGCAGATATGCGTCTTATTTATGGAGTAACAAGAAGTAATGGTTTAGAAGCTGCAGAACTGCTCAGGCACATATGTCCCGATAGACGGCAGCCACAGTCACACTACTTTCCAGTTTATCGAATGAAACCTTCAGTAGTCAGTGGTGCACTGGTTGTTTAGAAACTTATAGCCATAGCTTCTAAATTTGAACAGATAAGCCATATATTCTCTATTTCAAATTACTTGTCTAAGATATTCCCACACACTCAGAAAATATTTCGGTTCAGTTCATTAACATTATGTATATGGAAAACATGAAAAATAGTTTCCGAATCCCATGATGCCCAGTCAACTATTTACGAGTATCTTACTTTCAAAATAATGTTTAGCATACAGCTCGAAAGATTATCTTTGTCCTCCAGGGTACAGGGAGTTATTCAAATTTTCTTATTTTTTTAACATACATCGTAGAAATTATCGTAATAGTTTCTAGTTACCATCGTATAACAGTAAATCTTCCAACTTTGGGAAACATATGTCATTTAAATAGAACCTAATGAGTTAATTTTTTAGCCACTTTTAAAAAATAATTTAAAAAGTTTCAAAATGGTAAGCTTTGTGTTAACACTTTAGATGGCGTTGCCTGCACTAGATTGATTCTGTAGTAGCTGGGCTTCCAGTTTTAAAGACCATGAATTTAACCCAGTTTTGCAACAATAACTTCCTTGGGTGCAGTAGTACGGCAAATATTAAGACTTTGCTTGAGCTGTGGGTGGTTAGAACGCTTATCCCAAAGAATTTAGCTCTTCCATAATCCTTAATTGTCCCCGCTCCGTGTCTGGCCGGTTTCCATAGGAGAATGAAAAGGTCATGGCATTGTTTGCTCTTAGCCGCCGCCTAAGCCAGGAAAGAAGCCTACGTGCTCATTATTTAAAGTGAGATAAGAGCAATTTCATGAACTCTGGAAAAGCTCCTTTGTGAATGTAGCCTATTAGTGAGCTAATAATAGTAACGCTTCTTTATGTTCTACTACCGCTCGAGGTTTATGTCCGTGTGTGGTTTTTATTACACATCCAGGATCAGCTGTTGATTTAACTATTTTCTCTCTTCACCTCGCGTCTTTGTGTGCGTACTGCTCACCAATTTCTACATTTTTTTTTTTTTTTTGATTTTGTTAAAAAAATGCCCAAAACTTAGAATATATCCTGCCCATGCGGATTAACATTTGGCAGCTGTTAATCAACCTTAAAACAAAGATTGCTTATCTACTGGTCAAAAATCATTTAAATAAATTTAACTTTACAGATTTTGCTGCAAGTAAGATAGAAACTAAAAGCCATGCCCATTGAATTGTTTTACGGAGGTATTTTTTAAATTTAAATCACAATTCTTAATATAAGCATCAAGCAAACTATGTTAAATTTTCAATGGAATTTACTTAATCCTGTCTATTAATATGGCTAATTGAAATCAATAATATAAACGCACAATAAAAAGAAAACATTGAGGCATTTGTGGATAATATGCAATTCAGCTATCGAAAATTACATTTTAACATATTGAAATGTGGAAAATTTGATGCGCAGAAGAAAATTATAAATGGAATAATAATCCAAGTCCACGTTAAATGTAAAAAGAAGAAATAATTTTATTTGTTACATTTACGAAAAAAGTAATTAGCTTAGCAGTGTAATAATTTATTTTAACAACAGAAGCTTTTTCCGTCAGTAGTCATAGTTAAATTGAATGAAATAACCCGAGCATAATAAACAAAAATGTTCCTATTAAGATACTAAAAGCTAAAATACCACATCAGAAGATACAGTCTATGATCTTCCCTTTCAATGCCAAACATTCCCAGAATATTTTAAGAGCATGGGTATCAACGAGCAAGGAATGTATAAAGCACTCTCCGATATGGACAAGATAGATAGTATGCGGCAAGTTGAACTTAATGTGCAATTGTGCCAGGCAAAGAACGATTTTTTAATAATATTTAATGCCCGTTTTTACTGTTGGGATGGGCATTTATGATACACGAGATGAAATGATGAAAGATTTACTTTTTAAGGAAGGAAGTGTTCCAGGCCTAAGTTTAGGGTACCTCTTCCGCATTTGCTATTTATGAGAAATGAGGAAAACCTGCACATACACATCAATTAGGGCGGACGGTTCTAGTGGGAATGGAACCCCAAACCTCCCCATTCACGAGTCCGTGCCTTAACGATCTCGGCCACCCGGAAGAAGTGCGATGACTTGCCGCTTCTGAAGAGATTATGTTCAGAAAAGGTTATGCTGCTCTTCAAGGTTATCAGTTGCTCACAATAAGTAAAATTGATGAGAACTTAAAAGTAATATTTTTCGGTTTTTCGGTTTTTGTGACTTAATAACATTAATGATGTTAATAATTTATTACTAATTACATAACAATATTATATGGTAGAAAATAAATAAATATATTTCCGAATTGCACCTATTTTAATAAAATGGTATAATCGCAATCAATGTAAAATTAAATTAAAATACACAGAACAAATGAAATATAATAATTCGAAAATTTATATTTTGAAAAGGCCAAGTATTGATCTTTCATGCCAAAAAAAAAATAATCATACCTAAAATGGGGGGGAATCACTGTTATAGAGAAGGTAAAGAATCGAATTGATGTTTTACATTTGAAAATTGTGATCAAGAATAGCAAATGGAAACATTTAAATACATAAATGCTAGCATCAGAAAAACTTCAAACAAAGGAGCAAGGAAGAGAGTTTTAAATTTTTAAAACTGTACATACTACAACGCTGATATTAATGTGAAGCATTGTTTTTAAGGTGAAAAGAGAAATTAAGATTGCAAATGGCAAAATGATATTATTTTGGATCGCTGCTAAATATACAAAAAGAATATAAAGCATAAATAATAAAAAAATTAAAAACGTGCAAAATAAACAAGAAAATTAAAAGGTTCATGGAGTCAGCATGTCAGAATGAGCAGTTCAATACTGCCCTATACCTATACAATATAAATACATCGACACGGTCATCTGCAACAACAGGAAATACAGAGTGGACATAAAGTGTCGATCCATTTTCATTAAATAACGGCTCTTCGTTAATGAAATGTACATGGCACGTAGATTTGTTTGTGCATATATACTTTTTCACCTTAATTCAGCATGTCCGCCATCTATTTCAAAGCATTGTGTCACTAGATAATCCGCCAATCAAAATAGTCTTAAGGACGTAAAATCCGATGATCTTGGTGGCAAGTTCGTGGTAAATCTTGCTTATTTAAGTGCTGGAGAAATCGTCGGCTGAGGTATTCTCTCATCAAATATAAAACGAGGGCAGTTCTATCTTGTGAAAGACCACGGGTCGACAATGCCATCCGAAACTTTCGAGCAAACTCTTGCTGTACCTCTGCACATATCAAAAGGCGCAATATAGCGGTCACTCTTTTCTCAATCAACAGCAAAGTGTAGTGACAGTTTTAAATGAAATAAATAAATAAAACCTCAATGTTTTGGAACTTTACGATACAGTTTTTTGAAATGGTAGTGTTAAAATGAGATAAAAGGTACACACAATACAGGTATAAGTATATATATTCAAATATTAATGTTCATTCTGTATATAAAACAATAATGTTATTTTGATGATTAAGCAGCAGTTCAACATTGAAATAACATGTAATACTGAATGGTAGTAAAATGATCCATTGATGACTTAAGACTCTGAAAATAAATTATACTTATGCAATTCTTGTACAACACAAAACAGTATCAAATTATTCAGAACTTTAAATGTTTATTGCTATTAGGAAATACCTCAATTTGGGATGAATCGTGTAAGTTTGTGTTTTTAATTTTGAGCTTTTCTGTGAAGAAAATACTTCATTGTGAGAAATTCAATTTGAAAGCAGTATATTAGATTGTTACTATGTCGGAATGTGTGTTTACTTTCATTCATAAGTCAATAGTGATAAAAATGAAGAGAAAATTCTGATTATTTTATTTTTATATTTAAATGTTACTGTGTTGCAGCTGCTGTGTTGTTGTTAACCGCCTGTGGTGCCTAAGTAGTAAAAATGGGCGTTAAACACTAATTAAAAAAAGCTGCTGTGGTAATCAGTAATTCATTAGCAACCGCATCACCAACGCAGGTGGCCTGACATACAGTCTTTCTGGAAGTACATCAAGTGAGTATGTTATGTCCTTTGTACAACAATATACATCCCAAATTTTCTAATGTCTGTAGATTTTTATTATGATTTTTAAAATATACAAAATCAGAATAAAATGTAAATTAAAAAGTGTAGTACCGTAGTAGAATTATGTAAATGTAATCGTTTAAACCTTAGGTATTTTATGCTACAAGAAGTAAAGTTGTTAAACGCACAAAGCTTCATCATTCTCTTATATTAGTGTATGCAGTTGCAGTAGATTAAGCATCTCGGACACAGCACGTCATTTCCCGCCATAGAAATCCATAAGCTAAACTTTTTGCACTTTTAACCTTGAGACATAAGAGTTGGTTATAAGCGAGGTGTTGACAGCAGCGCATGATCCCTGCTCTCTCTTTCTCAACTGGTTCGTGCTAAATATGCTGATGCCAGTAACATACTGTTCATATCATGAAACCGCTCTGGGAATTACCCAGGGTTCACTGCAGGCACATTGCTGCGGGATTGGGCAAAGTTTCGAGCACAGTGATTTTTAGCATTCGCTCTCTAAGTAAATACAGTTAGATTTGTCGCAGCTGCATATGTTCCCAGTAGATTTAAATGAAATTAAAAGAAAAACATATTCTACGAATATGGACATTTCCCTGAGGTGAATTAAGACATATATTTATAAATGCACTTACGATTGAAGTAAATTAAAAATGGATTCAGGTCCATATTCCTTACCACAGAAGCATAATGGAGAGCTTATTGCATTGTCTTCGATCTATGTGACTAGATCCGTTCCTTTCATAAAGTTTAAATGACTATTGACTATTTTTGAGATCATTAGATAGTAATCCCAAGGAGGTTGCATCTTCTGTTAGCAAATGCTTCATATTGGAAGATAATCCTTATATTGCAAATATACAGAATAGGTTCAGTATCTAGTACATAGATGCGCTCTTATTAGTATTTGGGGTCTGTTCAGTCTCGGAATATCAGTAGTGGGCCATAGTTTTTCCATCATTTGCTTATTTCTATTAACGCTAATTCAATGTTGATGTCATTTTCCTATCCACTCACAAAGGAATCTTTATGCTGCGAATATTGCAATTTTAATTGCTGTCTCAGGTCCAGCAAATGTTTCATTGCTAAAATATATCTATTGCTACCCACCCAACTGTTACATTATTATGCTATGCAGTTTAACACATGATCCCGGACCAGTTTTGACATGACTTTTTTTTTTTGAGTAGTATTTAACACCCGTTTTTACCCCTGAAGCACCACTGTTAGTTGATATGATCTACTGATATACAACACTTTGGTATAAGCCTTACTGTGAGGGAGACAATCGATATAGTATAATTCCTCAGATTCTCTCTAATGCAGATTAATTTGCGTGCATTTGTTACTTGAAAAACCATGGTATTCCTCCCCAGTGAGACGTAAATCTACATTTTTTTAGTTTCTGCATGAATTCCACCTCCTAATCCGCATCCATTTTGGGTATATTCGTTATTCAGACAAACCCTTGGATTTGCTGATTGGCAATGGGTATTTTAGATTCCATTCAAATGAAATATTATGCCTTATAGATGATAAATTTGGAAGCATAAATTCACTAAACATTTCAAAAATTGAATTTGTTATTAAGCTTGTGATACTGGTGTGCCCTATCTATTTAAACTGATCCAGTTTTCTTTTTGATTCAGCCGATATGCCCTTTTTGTTGCTGTACCATTGTTATACGAATATCTCAAGAGGAGGAATATTAAAAAGGGTTTCCACAACTGCTGAAATGGTACCTCTCATTTTTTGTTAAATTTTCAAACTTTTTCAAAAAAAATTTTCTGGCTGCTATTAGAGTTATTTGCTTTTGTTAATTATTTGCTGTATATTCTAGTTAGTTTATGATATAGACTTAAGCCCAGACATTTAACACTGGTGCCAGTGTGCAGCTGTTTATTGATGAATATTAGATGTTTGAAACTTTTCGGACTATAAATGTGCATAGGTCAAACAACAACTAAACGTTCTCTTAGTTTATTTATTTGATTCATTTTCGGGCGCTCTTCACATCTCAGGTCTTTCACATCCCATACAATGCGTGAAACGGCCGATAAATTTTGCTCAGAAACTTCTACATTAAGGCTTGAGGTTCTTTTATATGTCGTAAATTGGACTAACTGCTATATATATATTGCTTTTATTGAATAAAAAAATAATATATTTTGCTGTACAAAGAACATATTATACTCACTAGATGTCAATCCAAAACACAGTACATCACAAACGATCAAAATTGCTGATGCTAGGATGAATTGCGATAAGCATGCTACACAGTAATATTTCAATATAAAAAAAATCAGAAGTATAAAAGTGCATGTTAAACATTTTTCCAAAAATGTGATACACTTGTATTCTGATATAATAACAATGATGGTTTTCTGCTTTTAAGCTGAATTTCTCACAATAAATATTTTCTCGTTTAAGTAAAATACTTTCACAGAAGAATTCAAAATTAACAATATGAAGAGATTACAGCAATGTTTAAGGTACTCTGGTTGAGTATTATGCACTTCAATGTTTCTTTATTACAATAAATTAATATTTACATATATTTACAATAATTATATTCCGTTATTGAAACCACATTCCCGACTACACTCAGGATCCATTTCCGATCACGATTCCTAATTCAAACTGATGACGGAAGGATGTGGTATAAAGGTAAAAGAATTCAAGAAAAATATAGCACAGGCCCCATGATAAACTGACTATAACATATGACGACCGGGGTTATATTCAGAGCTGGAAGACGGGAATGATTGCTACATTTCTCACATTAGCCGTTAGTTCTGGCTGCTACACTATCACTTTAACCTTCATTTTAGCTGCTACATTATTACTTTAGCATTTTGTTCTAGCCGCTACATTTATCACCTTAGCCATTTGTCCTAACTAATACATTCATAAATTTAGCCGTTTGTTCCTGCTGTTTCATTTGTCATTTTAGCCGTTTGTTCTAGGTCCTACATTTACCATATCAGCAGTTTGTTCTCACTGCTACATTGATCATTTTACCATTTATTCTAGCTACACCATGTTTCACTTTATTCATTTGTTCTAGCTGCTGCATTCATCACTTAAGCAGTCTGTTCTAGCTGTTATTTTTCACCTTAACTGTTGCTTCTAGCAACCTAGCTGCTACATTAGTCACTGTTGCTTTTTATTCTATCTGATACATTCTTCATTTTAGCCGTTTTAATAGCTGCTACATTCTGCATTTTAGTCCTTTGTTCTAGCTCTTTATTTATCATGTTAGCTGTCCGTTATAGTTTCTATATTCATCACTTGAGCCATTTGTTCTCTGTTACATTTATCAATTTAACCGTTAGTTCTACCTGCAACATTCATCATATTAGCCGACTTTTACATTCATCAATTTAACCGTCTGTTCTAGCTAATACATTTCTCGCTTTAGCCGTTTGTTATAGCTGCTACATTAGTCGCTTGTTGTAGCTAATAAATTCACTATTTTGGCCATGTTTTAGCTGTTATATTCATCACTTTAGCCTCTGTTCTGGCCTCTATGATACTTTGCTACATTCTTCACCTAACAACAAGCATAGAATTAAAATGAATGTATCATGTAGGTGGGTGTAGTTATGCGATACTTCCTCTATTTTGGGTAATCCTCTTACTACTTGAGAAATACATGTATCGACCACTCGTACGGTATTTGCGCTTAGTCTGCAAAGATATGCTCGTCTAGCATCTAGCATTCAAATTGTCAAATTATCCAAATTTAGTTTATAATTTTCATAAAACGGAAAGTGTTCATGAGGACTAGGTAAGAGTTCTCATAGAGAAAACGTTAGATGACATTGGTGATCTTTTGGAAATTTGTGCTAATGTGCGGTACAAACCAGAATAACCATGTCTTGCCCATCCTACTGAGCTCGTCCCAACGTTTAAAGTCTGGGCAAAATGTAACAGAAAATGTTAGCACTTTCTCTCTCTTGCTGAGCATTGTCTACACTGTTATAAAGACCCATAACATCTGGTGCGGAATTTGCCTATGGCATTATCTAACCGGATAGATTTAGGACCGAATTTACCCACGTCACTTTCCAGCCGGCTCCCTTATGTGTGTCAGTTGAACATTTTTCAAACCAGTTTTTCAAGAGCATGCTTCCGTTTATCTTTATCACCTTTATTCACGTAACTTTGAATTGAAAATACTCACAGTTTAAAAAGTTATATAGAAATAGTTTTTCATTCTAAATAATGCAAATCGTAATATCACGAAGAAGAGAGAACGAAAGTGAATGGAAAGAAAAAGAAAAATGTTGAAGGGAATGGATGTTAGGGAAGCAAGAAGAGAGAATAACTCTCTGTTACCCTCTAATTCTTCGAAGAAGGACAAAGAAAAGGATTATGCCACGCGGAAGCTTGCCCGTTAGGACTGAAATTGCAGACAGTTGATGACGGACGTGGAAATGAATATGTATGCTATGATTTAGTGTGCATGGTTCTCGTCATATTCACAGTTGTCTAATGGTAGTGATTATTGGTAATGGTAACTACATTCGCACCAAATTATTGTCTTGTGTAATCATAACTACGAGTTGAATTAGGTGTAACGCCTGTTCCGGATATGAACCACACCAGACGTGGACACAGTGGCGAGATTCCATGGCAAAGTGATCTGATCAGTATTATGCACAACTGCCGGCTATTAGACAACGCAGACAATAGATATAAATATTCATGTACAAGAGGCGACTTTAAGCTGATATCCACAGTTAGTTAACCACTGAGTGGGAAGTACATGGGCACGAATCATTGATGTTAATAATAATAATAATAATAATAATAATAATAATAATTATTATTATTATTATTATTATTATTATTATTATTATTAATGGTGGTGGTTAAAGCACAGATTTGTGAGCTGAAGGTGTTCAGTTGGGAATGTCCTCCCGGGCTAAGGTTTTTCAAAATTTTCCTCAGTCCTGACAAATATCAAATGTCACGAAGGTACTGGAAACTTAATTCTGGGACATTTCCTTTCTTCCTTAAAAAATGTTTTCAATCGAGGGGAGTTTTCACAAAGTAACTGTCTACAAAAACAAAACAAAAATTCAGTATTAACATTTTTTTACTAAGCAAAATTCTAAATTTCAAAATCAAGACAATAGCACACATTACTGCTTTACAGTAATACACGAAATTAATTCATTAGATTTTATGGAACTCACAATAAAAAATTAACATTAAAAATCTTAATTTTTTCAAAACTTATTACATGACCTTGTAAGCAAAAAGATAATTATAACATATTCTTTAATACATATTATTTCCTTTAAGAAACTCTGTCTATTTCTGTATGTTTTATGCGTAGCTTCTGCTAAAATATTGACACCAAACTGTCTTCTTTATCTTCATATAGAGTATAGAGCCTCATTGTTGTCACCAACAGTACTTCTGCAGTCTCACCATAGAACTGATTTGCTTCTTCTGAGGATATATCGATGTACTTCATGAGCCTTTTTACTTCAGAACTTTTTTCTGGCTGGCTTGAATGATGTAAATTATTTCTTATGCTTTTTCCATCAATTTAATGGTTTTGAAGTTTTTCTACAAATATTCTTAAACCGCAGTATATTGTCTGGACTGAAAGTTCGTTTTTCTTCGTGTAATGCATAACACGAGCTTCGCGCACTTTAAACCTCAACTTTCTTTTCAAGTAAACTTGCGTTTTGCTTTTGAGATCATGCACTTTTCAGTCCTTTATAAGAAAAATTTTTACTATAATTATTTATTATTTCATAGTACTTGGAAGGCACACTAATAAATGAAACATTTTGACAATCCTTTTTAATGTTACCAAACAACGCGATCAGGTGGCATGTAATGGATTATTTTTCAAAGTGACTATCATCTTGGTTTTCTTATTCTGTGACCACACGAGTCTGCAAACAGACGGGAGTGCCATGCTTCGTTTTTCTCTCCTGTATCAGCTTTTCCTCTACATTTTGAACACAAATTTTAAGGCCGAGTAAATTTGATTAGAATCACATATAGTGAGCCACATCTTTGTTTCTGCAATCTTCTCCAAGTTGCGGAAATGTATAGTTATACATGTCAACTGTAAAATGTTTCCCCATTTTGGTAATGACTGGTTCTGTTGACATTCAAAGTAATTGTTATATAATCCTTATTGCAAGATTTCATTATTTTGGCTCTTAGTTTATGCAGTCTATATCCTGTACGGATTTTGTTTGTAGTTTCGAGATGAGAAGAATTCTTGCGGCCAGGATATGTAGAACAAGTGTCTGTTCTTAGATTACCAAACCGCAAGGTGAAATTTTTGTAGGATACAGATTTGCACTTTAGCAGTGAACACCTAGTAAGGTCTTTAAGGAGATTATTTTTGCAATTACGCTGTCACATCGTAAGCTCTCTATTTTTTTCCTGATCTTTTTCTTCTTGTCTTCTTCCTCCACCAATTTCAAATGACATTTCACCTCTTCAATGTTTGGCCGAATGTTGCACTCTTGCACGAGATAATTTTAGAATACTTAAACACACAACTATTAGCTCTCCAGTTGCATTCTGAATATGATAGGAAACACATAATGTTCTGTTTCTTTGCTTCGTTTCATTGTTGGTGATTATTCTATGGGGATACGAGACACTTTAAACATTTTAAAAAGAAATTACCTTGCTCAATCTTGGTTTTGTTCATATAGAACTTTTCTTTAAAAAAACACATATAAGTGGAACAATAGAACATATATTACGCTTTTGTTTAATGTTTTTCACATTCTATAGGTTTACCATGATTACAAGACACGTCTTTTTATTATTATTATTATTATTATTATTATTATTATTATTATTATTATTATTATTATTATTATTATTATTATTATTATTATTATCATCATCATCATCATCATCATCATCATCATCATCATCATCATCATCATCATTGTATCTGGATTTTAAGTTTTCTTTCTTTCTGTTATCACTCCCCCTCCTTTTACGTACGCCACGGGTGGCCGAGGTCGTTAAGGCACAGACTCGTGAGCGGGAGGTGTAGATTCGAACACCGCCAGGACCGTCCTCTCTGACTAAGGTTTTTTCTAGGTTTTCCTCAGTCCTCATAAATGGCAAATGCCGGGGAGGTACCCTAAACTTAGGCCTGAAACGATTCCTTCCTTAAAAATAAATCCTTTCCTAATATATAATTTCATCTCATGTATCATCAGTGTCCATTGCCTGTGGTGCCTCTGTAGCAAAAACTGGCGTTAAACACCATTCATTCATTCATTCATTCATTCCTTTTATGTCCTCTTTTTTCTAAACTAACCGGATACTGATAATCTCCTATAGCAGATGCGCCCTGTTTTAAGCGCTAACTGGCTTCTACATTTTGTAACAGCCAGAAAACATGAGATCAATAAATAATTGCTTACTGCTTTCAACAATGCACAATTATTTTGAAAGCAACCGGTAGGAGATGATAATTCTTCCTCAGGAGGTTTTGAGAGAGTTTTGTGGAAATTTTCCCATTGTAGGTAAAATTTTTCATGAAAAATCTCTTAACTTTAACATTGAATTTAAGCAGTGGATAATGAGTTTAGAAAAAATCTGATTATAGCAACGAATTCCTGGATTCCGAAAACTGTTTATAAATGGTAAATTTTGTAGACAAGTTTTGTGAAAACGCCCTTCGATTTTCTATATCTCATCAGCATCCAGGGTCTATGATGCGTCAGCAGTAGAAACGGGCGTTAAACACAATAAAAATAATAAAGAATAATAAAAACGTAAAATGTTAAGATGCGTAGTAGCAGTAGGTACATAAGTTTTCCACGTTCACTGTTAAAGTTATCCTGACATAAACAACGCGCAATGCATCCTTACACCCTTCTTGTCCAGGAATAGTGAGTGACATTTCAGTAAAGTATGCTGGCACGTAATGGAACGAGAGAAAAAACATACACGTTGCAGCTTGGGAAAAATATGCTGTTTTAAAGTTATGATTAGTTAAACAAATCATCAATAATTAAATGGGTATCATACGTATTATTTTTCTAAAGTATCTTTGTCATTTAAAGAATCCACTCTTAAAGTTAAATTATTAACACTTTCTTTGCGTGCGCTGCTTCTGTGTTGTATTTCGTTGCATTGAGACTCCAGGCAGTCACTATACTTCTGTTGGTCCGGCTCACTGTAATGGTGAATTAGGTATTCAGTGCTTGGCTAAGTTTGCGTGCGCTCTTGCTCCACAAGGAACCTTGACTTCCTCTCGAACTTTCGAGATCTTTCTTTTCTTAACGCCAAGTAGCGCCATGTTTTTTTTACTCCTTTTCGTTATTGTTCTACACATAGCAGTCCATTCCTGCATTTGGTATAAGTAACTAAGTTTTAAACTCCGGGTTTATGCTTGCTCGAAGCTATCGTCTTCCATGGGAAATCGTGGTCCATGCTTCTGCAAGATAAGTAAAGCTTTTCCACAAAATTCTTCTTTGAAATATGGCAAATTCGCAGCTTGACTCATTTTCTGTAATGAGAGCAGTTATCTGGATATCTAATTAATTCTTTATTTTAGTATAATTTTCTTATCATTTACTTTTTCAATGTCTTGCAGTAAATTTTAGTGATTGTAAATAAGCTTTTAATCTGGTTTACTCTTCTTGTGCTCCATGTTGGAGTTGTTTCTTAACGAAATCTTCTAGCATGGTTTGGTTATACGGGGGAGATTTGTAAGAGAATTTGGTCTGTTAAACATTCGTTAATACAGTGATTATTTTGAGCTATTAATATCACTTGTAATGTAAAATGAACTTAATGTTAATTCACTTTCAATTTAAATTAAGAATATAATATTCAAGTATATATTTTGCAATAACAGATATGTGAGTAGTGTGTATATGATTTATCTTGAAGTTTAACATTAGTAATATTTCATTAAATTGTCATATATGTCGTGGTTGTTAAATTCTATCAGTACATTAAATATATTTAATACTCCATTTAAAATCTGCGCTACAAGAACCATTCACAACCTATGCAATTGGTTCCTTCCCTATTAAACCACTTGTCCATATGCATTCATTGCACCCTAGAAAACTTACGATGAATGAAGAAAAATCTTATACGTATTTCTTACATTTCGTATTCATACGATATAAAGTAATAAGTATTTTAATTCAGCATAATGATTTTATGGTCGTATTACCTAAAATATCACATATTTATTATAACCTATAATTTTTAAAATCATTATTTGTGTGATTTCTTCAAAGGTTACGTTTTACGTTGAAGTAAACAAATTTTCTTGAAAAAATATTACTAATATGCCCAAGATGTACGAAATTCCAACCGTTAGTATTCCAAACACATTTTCACGTCCCAAACAAAAGGAGGTATGACAATTAATGGAAGCAACATTCTTTATTTTTTAAAACAGTCTGGTTATAATTTTGTACCTGCTAACTGCATCAGAATTTGAACCCAAGTTGTCTAGGTCTAACCCACTGATGTGAACCCTTTGTGGATATGCGGGTTCAACAATGGCAAATGCTTTGTGTTTCAATAATGCATATAGTATTACCATGGCCTCTACAATTTTTATTAAAACTATCACAAAAATAATGGAGTAAGAATGCCGGCTGGCTTAGGAAGGGGAAGTGGCAATGAGAACAAAAAAAGAGGGAACATTTGACACGCGCATAGAGTGCGCGCGCAGCACTTCCCCTTCATAGGAACGTCATCAGCATGCTGCAAAGTGAGGATGCTTGCTCGTACTGCGCGAAAACAGTGGAGCGACTTACGGGTTGCGAAGGGGAAAAGGGTAGGAGGGGTTGTGACGGCAGGCGCATGTCCATGTGCGGGAATGTTTTGGGAAGCGCTATCACAGTCCGTTCCCACGGTAGAGTCTCCATCCGTCCGCCCAAGCTGCCAGTAGCTTGGTCGGGGGAAGGGGGTATGTCGGCCTGCCTGCCACGCGGAGGGCGTACGCCACGCCCGCACGACGCCCAGTCGCTCGCGCTTAGACAGATGTGCGGAGTGGCATTCTTCCAAATCCCACTGCAGTCCTTGATGCTTTAGGCTTATTAAACTTCACAGGACCTCAGGAATTAATTTCCACTTGCAAATGAATAAAAAAACTTCCTCATACAACTAATCATAAAATATGTCCCTGTCATAAACGACAATATTTACAAAATACTTATTGCATTAATCATTTGTATAGAAAAATGTAAGTGCATAACAAATCACCAAGAGTTTGAAAATTCGGGTATTTAAGGCTTTTAATATCGTATAAACACTTTTGTTTCTTGATTCTAAAATAAAAATAAAAAATATGTAATTATTTTTATATTTTCATTGTTCGTTGAGCCAATTAAAGCAGTTGTGCTTAGACCAGAAAAAACTAAATGGCATGATATGAGATAATTGATTCTAGCTAGAGTTTTAAAAATAATCTACATTTTACTTTTATTTATTTATTTATTTTTAACATCTTGAATCAGGCAACCTAAAGGCTGCTAACATTATTTGATAGACTTTAAAATGATGGGGCTGGATATGGTTTCCCTAAAACATCTACGATAGTTAATAACTGTAGATAAATTAAATGCCCTGAAATTGAAAATAATAATTCTAAAAGAGTGTTTAAAATATAAAATACTGAAACACACACAAAAAATATGTTAAATGTTTACAAGGAATGATATCGGCTGCAAATTTGAAATTTAAGATATATTCAATGCACAGATTATAGATCCTCACCTCCTAAAATATGAACTTATATGTATAAAAATATCAAATGAAAATAAAAATTATTCGCCATAATATAAAGCAAAAATAGGTATGCAATACAATTAGAAGGTGCTAATATGTTCAGTTGTTATCATTTTTCATTGACCATAGACTTTGTATCAAAAATAAATTGTTGCCCCGTAAAAATATTAAATAATTTTTTTCGAAACCTAAATCTATTCCTACTTAGGAGCAACTTTGCATTAAGAATCAAGGGGCCTAATTGCTGAATCGTCCACACGAATATGAAAATATCGGGAGAAATATAAGTGAAGTGATTTAATAAATGTTATTTTACTTATAAGTTACTCCCTCAACTACTGTCAATATATGGCATTGTTAAAATACCCTGTTGATAAAGCGTTACCTAAGGTAAATTTAGGAGTGTAACCGTATTACATTTTAGCTGAACTTGGATCTGTGTCTTATGGTGGTACTAGGGCACAGCAGTGTTAGGTAGGAAATAAACAAGTGTGGTATCATGATTTATTTACATGTGAAATTCAATACAGGAAATTACATTTTATTTATATCTACTTTCTAATGTCGTGCCAAAAAATTATTCCGGCTATTGTTTGAAAAGCTCTATTTAGATCGTAGTTGGGCACGCAGAGCCAAATCGAGGTATACTATGCTTTAAAAGCACAGCAGCGAAGGGTCGTAGGGCCTTATCGATCGCTGGCTTTGTTGTGACGACTCTGGATTGCTGTTTGCTATTTAGAAATGAAGCAATGCGTGTTGCAAATCTCTAAACATTTTTTTCTTTCTCTCTATCAGGAAAAAAATTTTGTACATCGTCTATATCAGTGCCTAATCGCTCCTGGCTGTCCGGTGTCTCTCTCGCGTTATACCTTCCCCTCATTTGGGACGTAGGCACAAACGGCCAGCCTTTTTTATTTACATTATATTGTTGTCATTTACGGCCCCTAATGTGCATAGTCGGTCTTGATTATACATTATCATCATTCATTAAATAAATAGGTGTATTTTTGCGATATTTTCATATGAACATTTTCTTCAAAGCTATTATTTTTCAAGTTTGCTTGGTGTAACTAGATTGAAAACCCTGCTTGCACTAGTTTTTACTAATGTTTTTCCTATCCTTGAAATAGAATATATAACTTTGTTTGTTTTACTACAATTCGTTTAATGCAATGAAGATTTTCCATACACAACCTAAACAGGGAAATACAGTCTCTGCGGTGTCATCTAGCCTTTTCCTGACTTCCCCTCCTGGAAGCAATTTACAACTTTATGACCCTTTAATTAGCTTTGTAAAATTACCTTCAATTCTCTTTTCGGGCCAGTTATTACAATTTGGTTTCGACCACATTGACTAAAGCATTTGCCTTTGATAATGGTCTTGTTTTATTTAACGTGAACTGCCTTATCATTTAAGAGAACATATCAAGTTCGAGTCAGGTTGTTGCATCATTCTGCTTTTCGTCAAAACTGAGAAAAGTGGAATTAGCTGTGCAATTCCTCGGAATAAAAATAAGAGTTCCGTTCACTAATTACATGCTTGAAGGAGATTAAAAATATGCTAGTGACCATAATGATGGCGATAAAGAAACACATTTAAAGAATTGTTAATTTAGGCATGAAAAATAAACAGCATTTGGATGATGTGCAAATACTTCTATTGGAAGTTTCTGGGGGGGGGGGGACGCTTGTGAATATAAATAATGATATACACTAATTATATTGTGCCATGTTACACTCAATACATTTGACAAATACGGAAGGAATTGTAATTCATAATGCCATGGTTACATAAGTGTACAAGAACTATTATCATTATTATTAATATTATTATCTTATTTTGATTATACAGGGGGTTTAAAATGACACTGTATGACTTCATAGGTGAATTTCTCAAGCGTGGACGGTAAAATAGTCGGTGGTTTCGGGGTGACGCACTTGCCTTGTAACAAGCTTCGTTAGTGCAATCCAGACTTAAGGTATAAAAATCCAGAGTGCATGCTTTTTGGGAGGTTTCCATGTTCTATAGTTACGGTATGATAAGGAAATGCATATCTGCCAAAAAAGGGCCCTAGAGAAAATTATAGGCAGTGTCACGTATAAGCAAAACCTTAGTTTCGCACTAGAAGACGATGAAGGACTGGCCTGACCACCTGTCTCTCTGCTCTCTGTAGGAAAATAAGAATAACTAAATTTTCCTTGGTATATTAATTTCTGCAAGGGGATACCTAAGCTTGAAATGGGCTCTGGTGTGACATAGTACAGAGAAATTATTAGGAGCTACGAGCTACCTGAGCGCTGCTGCTTAATGGGGGAATGAAGCCACCACAACTGGATAATGGAAAATGGAGTCGCCGAGCGTAAAATTACTACTTTCATTTTAGTATTTACATTTTTACTGAAAGTATGAAATGGCACTATATTTAAAACGAATAATAATTATCATTATCCTTTATTATAAGATATGTTGAAAATGTTGCTCCTCAGCGGCAATACATTGCAGACATTCTCATAGGCAATTACTGTTATTTATTTAGTTTTTCTTCTGTAAGAACAGGGTGATTCGGTACACGTTTCTTGTGACTGAGGGATTCTTTTTTCTAACTTTTTAACAAGTTGACGAACAGTTGCTCTACTGGAACATGATTGCTAGGATATTTTCTTGCAAACCATCTTACTACTTCTCTGCAAGAATCTGTTTCCACGTATGTATCGTATATAAAAAGCTGTTCTTCAAAATTATACGGGTGATTCTTCTCATCCTGCACATTGGTAACTAAGCAATGCATTTTACAATCGACGCAAAATATGTACAGGTGCTCTCAAGTGACGCACCGCATTCTCCAGACCGTCCTATAAGGAAGTTTATCTTTATCTACTGTGTACATATTTCTGCACAGCTACTTCTATTTTTTTTTCTTTCTTTCTTTTGTATATAAGAATATCTGTAAAGAGAGTAAAATATCACTGGGTGCCTTGTGTTTGTCAATTCTCATGAATGTAAAGATTTTCACATTTACTTATTATGTTCAATAAAGCAGTTTCTTATAGTAATGTGTTATTAATTGAAATCTACATAATTAGGGGTTTTACAGTAATATACACAAAAGAATAGGCATTATTGCTCTTCCGTGATAGAAAACAAAACAAAAAGCTATACATTCATGGGCCAGTATTTGAACCCCAGAATTTCATCACTAAAGCCCAGAGCATGCACAGTGCAACACAAGTAAGAACACGCCAAGTAGAGCCCATTAGACATTTGGGCCGAAATTGATACGACTTAGGGGGCAGTATTTAGGGATAGTCTGTAAAACGCCGGGAGTTTATAACATTCTAGTTTGCAGGACGAGAAAACTCACTCGATATGTATGTGTATAACTAACGAAGAACAATTAGCCCCCAGTTTCAGCAATGAAAGTACCGAGTAACACGCTAACGCACAACCACTAGCTGACAAAACCTCTCTCAAACGAACTACAAACTACTATCTGAACGTGCTTTGACGACATTTTTATACCAATGAATAATCAGAGAGGGTGTGTATTACTTCGTCTTCTGCATTAAAAGGTTTTCAAAATAATTGTTTATTCGTGAAATCGTCTTTGGTGCAAAACATTGATTATATTTAAGCATTTTGAATTTCTGGATATTTCTAGAACGAAAAAAAAAAAATCATTAAATGCACTTAGATTAAAATTCCAACTATGCTCGGTCCTCTTTGAGGAAGCACTGATGCACATAAAAAGTATCTGTAAAATATCCAAGCTAGTATTGTTCAATGTGAAGAAAATTAAACTGAAATTATTCTGAAATGAAGAAGTTTACGCTTTACCCAACTACGCCAAAAAGTGCAGAAAAATACATTCATATTTTCACTACTGAAACCATTGAAAGAATTAACAGTAATCACATCAAAATTATAGAACTCTGACAATAACATATATATTCTGAGTATTATTTTATATTCAGTCTAAGAGCACATTTATCCTTGGAACTACATCTATCTGCCATTCAGCTTTTCATAAGACGGATTCTTAGAAAAGAATAGCGGGTTTCTTGCTGTTGCTACTTCTCCTACATTTAAAATAAGAGAATATATATCTTTTTGAGCAATAAAATCTGTTTTTGAGCAGAAGTTTATAAACGACTTTTGCAAGTAGTTGTACAACAGTCTGAAGTTCTCGGCCAAACAATAAAAATTTTAATGTTATTTCTGTTTTTCAACATATCTCTCTTAAAGTCAATTCCAAGGATGCTCCAATGCCATTATCTCTTTCTGGAAGCTCTGCAAAATACTCCACAGTTGCAATCACGTCCTGATTGATGTAAAACGCTGACCAACGAGCTGTGGAAATCGGAGGAATTCAAATGTAGGGAGCAAGGTGAATGCTCTAACAGTTCATACCTCGAATCTCTCAGTTTTCTCATCGCTAAAACACTTCGGTTATTTTTAAGAAAATGTAATCCAGTTGGTATGAAATAGTGTAATAGAACCCTCTAGTTATGGTTTTTTTCCTTTTGAAGAGTAGGGTTCCAAAAGATTGTTGTCATAATCTTTCCTGCAAATAGAACCTTTTTTTTTTTCAACAATCGACTTCTGTCCGCTCTTTTGACTTTTTATTCTGGTGAGTGATAATGCATCATACGTCTCATCCGCAATTAAAAATTAAGTACTTCTGCGATAAAGTGACTCAAACACTGTTGCAATATTTTCATACGAATGCGAATCTGCTGTTGCTTTGCGATCCCCAACTTGCGCAAAAATTCATATGCAATGTTTCATGTAACATATAACCTACACATGCCTGCAGCCTCCATAATTTCACGCACTTAATCCACCAGTCATGTTATTGAACATCATGTCCCTACTTGTTTATGAGTTCTACTGTTGTTGCAGTTTTTAGAAGTTCTTTCTGTGGGCCCTCTTCAAGGCTGGTAAGGGTATGATTAAATTCAACACCCCATTTTTAATATTTGAAAAGTGTAGAGAAGAATTCTCATAAAATTTTATAAATTTGGTATTTTTTTTAACGTTAAACCACCTTTTACAGACTTTATCGCTATATGGTCCATTTTGTAAGATTTCCAGAATATGCTTGTTTTAGAAAATTGTATTATATATACTATTTAAAAGCATGACTTGGTATCTCAAATCAACGCTTAAGACCGCAGTACCAAATGTCAAATACTGGCACAGTCACTATTGGTTAAGACAGTGGACTCTTCAGACTTTTCTTTTAATAATGAGGTGATAATCGTAATTAAAATTTGATAATATGTTTCTAATTTTCTCTCTTACAATCATCCGTGTTGTACAGAAGAAATAGCAAAGTCATTGAATTACCACTTTAAAAGGTCGCAGTGTGGAAGGGAAAATTGCCAGTCCGCAACCTCCGAGGAGAGCGGAGGCAGTTCCAATACTAACTGAAGGGGGAAGTGCGGTGCGGCGACCGTTTCAACCTTCACACGCGACTGCAGATGAGTCATGTGGATCATTGTTTCAAGACTTCCCCCTCCTGACGTCGCTCCCCACATCCGAGGTTGCGCCCAGGAATCCGTGATCCTTTTTATTGTTAACACTACAATGAATAGACCTTTAACGTATTACCGAATGCCACTGCAAAATGTCATTGGCTGCCAAAAGTGCGCCACTGAATAGGGTTGTAAAATTTAAATTAAAAATAAACTGTTAGATTTATATGCTGCATTTGAGCATATGAACTAATATATTTCACATTCTTGCAGGCAGAATAAAAAGGAAATCAATACGAAAACGAGGTATTAAATCTATGCAATAAATGGAACAAAAATATTTCATGACATTTTTATTTTCCAAAATACCATGATTGAAAAAATAGAAACGCAATTTCTATCCGATTTTTTTTCTCCTTAAAATGTTTTCATTATTTGGATGAAATTGCGTAAATTATTTTTTAAAGTTTATGAGAATATCTTTACGCTCTAAAAGTAGAGTTGTTATTGTTGAGCTAACGAAATGACCTTTTACGACACATGCATGTCCTACTGTTTATAACGCGTTCTTACAGTAGGTCACATGTGAGCTCAAGGATTGAGGGGGGGGGGGAAGATTCTTCTGCTATTATAGAAATAACACAACACTTGCACAATAATGGCATTACCAAATATTTTTGAAAAAAAAAACAATTATCTGTTCTAAAACCATATAATGCATTAAAAACTGAACGTGCCCCCTCTCATTGCTTGGTAATTTATATTAAAAGATTAAAGTGGCCAGATAGTAACTAAGTGATGTTATGAGCTGAAGGAATTGTGTATCACATCTGCATTAGTTAATAAGAAGACATCCTTAAAAAGGGAACTCAATTGCGTAAATAAAGCTGATAAATAGTACAAAACATCTACATACTCTGTTCTCTATCTTTTAAAAGCTTTGGAGAAATTAAATTTTATCTCGGAACATGTGGCAGAGCTACTTAAGTATTCTGTGTGGTAGTTTATATATTTAAAATGCACTAACTTCAGATACACAGCATAGTTTGTTTGCATAACGTTACAGCGAAAACAAATGCATAACTACCCGTGCTAACTATTTACCTTTATTAGCATTAACGCTATGAATATCAAGTTCAATGACGGCAAATGTAATTTTGCGAACCCATATGATTAACATAAATCCTTTCTAATGAATTTACATAAAAACGCTTCCATTTTTAAAAAATTAGCAAAGGACATTACCTCTGTGTGCTTAACAATTATTATAATCAGAATGTATTAATTGCTATGCATTAATATATTTGAACGTACAAATAAATTATTCTTGAGTGAACGGCAAAATTTTTATTATAATATTTTATTCCATTTATAGCATGGAATCACTCCATAAAATTCTGGCTCTGAGTTTCTTTCCACTCTGTATATTATACAAGTTAGAATTTTTCTTTTTGTATTGTAATCTCCAAGGTGAGATACAAAAAGGAAGTAACAATAATAAAGATAGTAAACGGGCAACTTCAGCAGTTTGTGTTGTAGAACCGAAAGGTAAGACACATTTATTTATGTAGCTACGCCATAAAAGCAGGAAAAGTTGTATAGTGTAGGTGCAAATAGTATTACTGATGAAGTTTTGTAAAGTGTTTCACAATTTCATTGCTTAATCTGATGTAATGTTTAGCAATAGAGGGCATCTTATTTGCAACTCATTTACTGGTGTAACTATTAATAAATGTATTTAACACATGCGCATATGCCAGCTAGAACGTACAAAATGCAGCCATATGTTGTACCTAAAGTTGTAAGTGTTTTAAGACTTTGCTTCCGTTTGATTGCATAGACAAGTTGGTCCCTTAAATAAAATTAGTCGGATAGCACCACACAACAAATTCTTAAATAACTGTCCAGCTGCCCTCTAATTAGGAAACTCGAGGAATTAATTGATTGTTAGGGTCGGAGGAAATAATTCTGTATTTCAACCTTTCTCAATGGCTAGCCGTTTGTGCCTATGCTTTCAGTGAGAGCACCTCCGGAAGGAAGGGAATCAGTGAGGGAGTAACCGGACGGCCAGGTCCACGGGCGGTAAAATACAGACATAGACTTTGTCCTTAACATTGTTTCCAGATAGGATATTCCGACGACAGCAGGGCTTCCCTTCAAAGAGTTTTAAATCCTCATAAGACTCATTTCCATAGCAGACGCAATGTGCAGAATCCTTCCTAAAGTGCAAGCCACCGTCATACCGCCCTAGCCCACCTCGTCCTGGCATTTTCGACTCTAACAGAACCACCAGAATAATATGAAATGGTCGGTCCTGGTGGTGTAGTGGTAACCATACTTGCCTTCTAAACCCAAGATTGCGGGTTCATACCTGGCCAGGATCGATGGATTTTTTCGGGCGTAAAGATCGTAAGTATGGCTTCCTTCGGAAGGAAAGTAAAGCCGTGGGTCCCGTGTCGTACATTTACGGCACGATAAAGAACCTCAAGCCTGAAAGAAGAGGCCTGTCAGCAAAATTTGTCGGCCGTTTCACGCCCTGAATTGAATGGGACGCTGATTACCTGAGATGTTAAAGAGCGTCCTTAAATAAAACAATTAAAAAAAATGAAATGGAAAAGCTTAAGAAATGAAAAGAAATGTTCCAGTATTTGGCTATGCCACCAGAGGAAACCATGAAAAACACAATGCAACGATGGCTGAAACTCTATAATGCGAGTCCTAAGCGTTAACGCCTGAACCATCCCACTCAGTATTCAAGTAGCTACAGCTGAACTATCCTCGCTTGTGATCAAGGTCTCCATTCTGTGTTCTATTCTGTGCTCTCACTGTGCATAGTTGATATGATTTATTTAACATCTCAGGTCATCAGCGTTCCACTGAATTCAATACGTGAAATAGGCAATAAATTTTGCTTAGAGGCCTCATTTCTCAGTCTTGAGATTCTTTTACGCGCAGGAAATCTACTTGCTGATTGGCCGTATCTTTTTCTATTCCGTCATTATTTTGCCTTCTATGCATGTACACTATCAATAGGCATTCGTAAGAATGAGTCTAATAAATGAAGCAAGTGAGCCCACAAGTTGGCACCTGATGTTCAAGAAAGGCATCAAATAAAGGCCTTTTCAAAATAGTATAATTTTATTTCTCCCACTTACATTATCTTTTTTCCAGAATGTTTCCACGATCGAATGACATAACCTCCCTTACACTAACTGCAATTTGCTACCTATGCAATTTAAGGCCTTGAAAATGAATTTCCCCAGTACGCAGCCGCGCACGCTCAGGCTGCCTATAAGTCAAATAACTTCACTGTACATAATGAGTTTTGAGATAATTATGATAAATAATAAAAAATGGTAATACCTTCATAAGTTTCTCATTGACCGAAAGGGTAAACCTAGGTAACCTTTCTATTTCCTTTTACAAATAAATCTATTGTAAACATTTAAAATACCCGTGGAAAAGTTACATGTAATTAACACACCAAATTAGAACTCAATAAATTTCATGCAACATAAATTAATGCGTTTAACTAGGCAAGCAAAAAATAAAATTCACTACTCAAATATTACCCCGCCCCTTTTTTCCCACATTTTTCTGACAGCACTGTTTTGCTTTCCCTTTATCACTAGAACACTTACCCCCTGAAGATTTATTGGAGGTCTTAATGCAAAATCCCGAATTTCACGTTTTCTATGGCATTATTGTCTTTAAGCAACTTTAAAAATTCTACTGGTCGGTTCGGATAAACAAGATTTTGGTAGATTAGTTTCAATAAATTGTATTTGCGAAAATAGGCAACAACTTCAATTCCTTCTATGCGGTTTACAAGTGGTGGTTCAGTGTGCTAAGCATTAAAGATTTGCAGCAATTGTGTGTTTTCATTCTTCAAAGGCTAGTTCAATCTGTTTATTCCTTTTCAAAGCGTAGTAAAGCCTCAAAATAAGCCAAAACTGAAATCTCACAGTTTTCCAGATTTTAGCAGAATATTCCAAAACTCACCGCCACGGGTGGCCGAGGTCGTTAAGTCTCGGACTCGTGAGCGGAAGATCTGGGTTCGAATATCGCCAGGACCGTCCTTCCTGACTGAGGTTTTTTCCAGGTTTTCCTCAGTCCTCATAAATGGCAAATGCCGGGGAGGTACCCTAAACTTAGGCCTGGAACGATTCCTTCCATAAAATCCTTTCCCAATATATCATTTCATTTCATTCATCACCAGCGTCCACCACCTGTGGTACCTCTGTAGTAAAAACGGGCGTCAAACTCTATTCATTCATTCATTCATTATTCTAAAACTTAACTTTAAAAATATTAAGCAGTTATAAATTTGCAACAAATATTTCGAATATTAAAATGTTACCAAAAGCAGTTAGGCACATTTTAAACCGTCCATTCAAGTCGATTGATTACTAACGTGGTCTGCCTCCCATCGCGGGCATCTGGCGCCGCGAACTCATAGCACTACAACATTCCAACTTTTTGAAACTTGGATGCTACAAGTATAAAATAATGCATTGCTCTCCCTTCTTACAGAAAATGCTAGAAGCGTTGCCCACTGTGTACGATACATAATTTACATCTTCTTAAGAAACTAAGAGAGACGTACAATTATGGAATACAATTTTGTTTTCTGCTCCTACTATCAAGATAATTAGAAAAATGATTATGGAATGTAACACAATATGTACCCACATCCAATGTTTTAGTGTGTGAAGTACAAATTACGTAACATGACGAAAATGTGGAAAATATCGTTTTTAAAAAAGAAACTGCATTTCTTCTGTATTGAAAAACTGGCACAAATTTGAAATAGTGCTAAAAGTTTGGTTTAGTTAAAAATATTTGTCAAAATAACGACGCGAAACATTTTAATGTGAATTTAACAACAACAACAACAACAACAACAATAATAATAATAATAATAATAATAATAATAATAATAATAATCGCACCCGTCTACATTCGTCTTTCTTATTTTCGGTAGTCAAAAAATTAGCCCTCGGTGTCATACACAATACAGTCAGCATTTGCTCATAACTCTCACATTTCACACAATAGCATGATCATATTTTCCCTGATAATGCCCGTTGTATTATGGGAAGAATTTGTTGTCGGTTTCCTCATCCCAGTGTCTCCTTCTGTCTATGCTCGGACTTAAGAACGGGGTGATGGGCTGTTCTTGCACGTATTCCTGTCTAGTTTCATACCTAATACCCAACCTCATCTCGCTGCCTACGTTGGAAAGTCTGTTACCTGTGTATTGTTCCTATTGGCTGGGACACGCAAGAGATTTTTCTAGAATAATGTGACGTAATTTTTATAGCATAGTCACTTGTTTTGCTGTCACTTACTGAGAGATCACCTTGGTATCCCTGAGACAAAAGACGTTTTTGACATTTTTCTAAATTAATAGGATCGAAGTTCTTTCCGTTAATCTGACCCAGTGTCCCAGGTATTATTATGGTTTGATGATGCTAATTTATTATAAACATAATTTATTAAGTTTTAATCATATTTTTATGATCTTTATATTTATATAAGTAACAGCAAAGTGTTTCATTTGAAAATTTCTTTAAATCAGGGTAACATTTTAAATTGGTTTGAATTGAGATTTTTGAAAGTATGCCAGGTAATTTATTTGAGATTTCAGAGCTATATATTATATCTAATGTGGCACATGTTTACATTTTCATTTTTGCAAGTAATGTTCCTGAATACATTATTTTGCATCAGCCAGTGTGAATGTTTTGGCATGTTAATCATGTTTTTGCTTAATGCACATAGATCACGATATCTGTAAATTATTTTCTCTCATACTCTAAGTTACATTGAAACACCATACACTGTTTTCCCCTCGGTTTTTGACTTGAGTACTCTTACTTGTTGACATTTTTTTTTTAATTTTACAACTTAAAGGTATCTTTTGACGTTGAATATTTGCGAAGCTTTAAGGAAGCCCGTCTTTCTATCTCTTACTTGTTTTATCGCTTTCTGCATCCCGTTGTCATCCCATTGTTTCCTAAAAGGTAATTTTCTCTTTGGGCCCAAACCTAGGAATGAAAACACAGTGCCTGTAATGGAATTATAAATATGAAATTCTAGTGAAACTATAACCTTTGAAATTGTAATCTCAAAGTGTGTGGATAAGGGTATGAAAAACAAACAAGTAGGTAATATATAGCATTGATGGCTGATATGTGTATTACATCATAAATACGATTCACTTCGATAAAACCATTAACACACTGTAATATCTATTTACCCACGCAAGTTCTTGACTCCTTGGAAAAAATCACTCCACAAGTTGGGCTTCCACCACCTTGTAATGGCCTGGATTCGTTTTGTTTACCACTTCGTGTGAACTCTGTCAGAGTGCAGCACCTACAAGGTCAAAAATAAAAGCATTTCATACCAATGCCGCTATTCCATGTTTGTTCCCCGTTCCTCTATAATTTACACTCATCAGTTCTTCTGCACTAATACTCGTATATCTAATTAGGTTCATTCTTGTTCCATCATCTTCTGTAAGAACGGTGAGTGAGAGGAGGTCGTGCTGTAAGCGACTGACTTGGTAATGGAAGATTTAAATGTGCCTCAGGGTATCAATTAGTAAGTTTATAATGAATATATTGCTCTGAATACCTTATAGGGATTATTATAATATAAATATTCATAACTATATAATTCTTAGCTTTATTAGAATTATTTTAACTTTTATTAATATTATTGTAATTATTCATTTAGAGGTATATACACACACACTGACTTTTAGTGAATTTAGTAAATTTAGTGTAAAACTGTATCGTGTGAAGCACTTCATGTGTTTTAAAATGTGTAGAAAAAGTAGCCTAAAGGCAACGATCATCTCTGCAGAAATTTACATTCACACTCTACAGCATAAGAAAGTGCAATAATCAACTATTGCTATGCAGCAATTTGATATAAGCCTTAAATTTTTATAAACAGAAAATCTGAAAAAACAAGGATGTTTAGTTTTTTTTTTTTTTTTTTTTTATCACAATTTGAAAAACCTGACTCCAACAACGGAATCGAATATGACTTTGCTGAATGCTAGCACATCACTTAAACTACCACGGTGGCCATGTTGTTTATGTACCAATGGGTCTCGTTTTATTAGCTGCATTAAAGTTCTTTGCAGACGCTGCCGAACCCCAACATTTATTGCAAACATGTGTTAAGCGGTTTCCACCAAAGCAGGCCACCGGGTATGAAGCTACTTTTAAAATTACAAAGAAAGCCCCAAATTGGCTATAAAACTGGAAATTGCGGGTGATTAAGACATACAGAAATAAACAAAACCACCAGGAATCCAAATGTGGTGCTCTTTCTTCTTGGTTGCCTTGTTCCCGTGAAAATGTGAATAAATGCTTGTCACCACTAAATTCACTGGTTCCATATTTCCCATGGACTATCCCATGTCTTAGGAAGGAAAAAAATGAATACGTGATGAGATCCAAAGTATTCCGTAAAACTTAAAGGTGTCAAATAACTCTGAGTTAGGTAAAATATCATTCCTGGTACCCTCGCTGACCCAATTTATCGGAATGATACTTTTTTCTCTGGGGATATTTGAAGAAGAGGGTCTATTTATCTACTGGGAGAACATTCCTCAAATCCTTGGATCACATTTTATGTCAAATTTCCGTTAAACGCTGTGAAGGAAAAACCATATAGGATATGAAAAAATAGATAAATAAATAAATAATAATGACATTAAAACAAGTACTTTAAAAATCGTGATATACATTTGTGAATATGGTAGACAACATTCATGGCAGGCAAACAATTGCATATACATTTATGAAAACAATCAATTTAGAAGAAAAGGACAAAACATTTATTTTATGAATGTATATAATAAGTTAAAATGTATACTTAATATCACCAACATGTAATCACGAAATTACATGCTCTAAAATAATAAAAATGCAGAATTACCTAATACGAAGACATATTTCTTAAACTGGGTATCCCACTCTGCTTAAATACAGATTTAATCCATGTTCATGGAATAGTAGTTTATCGTAAATCAAATTTATATGGTATGTAGATATAGCAGGTATGTAGCGGCAGAAACAATTTGACAATTAGTAACTTGAAAAATAACACTTAAATTGCACATAGTGGTAAACTATATTGGAAACCTCATTTTACAAAGTTTTCTTTTAGTACATTATAACTCGGGTGAGCTCATTGAACACCAGGAAGAACTTTGCACGATGTTTAACACCGCCCATGTCTTTCCGCAGCACATGCTCTGGGTTTCTTTGAATTTCCTCTTGGGTGTAGTCCTTCATTTTCTGGATTGTGTGAGTTCGACGTTTTCCCTCAAATACTTCCATAGAGAAAAGTATCATGCCAATGAATTGGGCCAGCACTGAGTTCAAGTAACACCCCTAAAACAATTTACTATCGTGGGGAAGAAATTATTATCCCATTTGAATTATGAATGGGTGAAATATGAGATATTCGTGTAAAATTCGTCCACTAGTTCTAGACTTAGGGCGACTGAATGGGGACGAGAATACCAAGCTGAAATGCGGCGGCCACTCGACATTTCGGTATTTTCAAGGTTCGAGGACGACCAGGAGGCTGTTTGTGTTAAACAGAAGCAGCACTTCTAAACAATTCAATATTATTTTCCATTCCTTACGATTTCAAAATGTTCTCTAAAAACACGTTGCGGAATCATCTTTTTTTTTTTTTTTTTTTTTTTTTTTTTTAATGTTTCCACAGCAAACGCCCGATCTAAGCAGCTCTGACCAGTTACTAAAAGGCTATAAACCGCTCTGTAGTTTGGCGTCTGTTTAGGCCCGCCATCTACAAACATGTCGGGATGGCACCAAATACTAATTGTCTAATTGTTTCTGCCTCATCCGGTATGCACTTTTGCCTTATTTCAGCATGGTCACCATTCATTTCAAATGCTGTCATATACTGCTGAAAACATTGGTGCTTTTATTTCAGACTATCACCTCAATATGTTGTTTATTGAGAAAAGAGTGGCTATTGTCTGCTCTATTGCTCGGTTTGACTTAAATTTTGGATAGCATTGTGAAAATTAATTTCTTTCAAAAAGATGGAGCACCCCCTCATTTTATGTTGGATGTGACAGAAAAATCCCACCCGACAATTTTAACCAACAGACCGATTAGCAGAGGTTTACCACGAATATGGCGATTACGTTTACCTTGAACTTTTTTGCTTGACGAGTGCATTTCAAGACCTGAAAAGTCGTATTCAAAAGTCATGTGCAGTGATTTTACATGCTTACATAACGTCTTTTGTGATGCATTCAAACGTTTTAAGTAAATGGCGGCCATGTTGAATTATTTTGGGAAGCACATACATAGAGATAGAATTGTTTAGAGGCAACCCAACTATTATAGAGAAATCAAATTAGCAAACACAACTTATTAGACTTATATTTAGATAGTAAAAGATATGCTATCGCAATTGTTATTAACACAACGGCTTCATTTAAACCAGCAGAGTGAACAATTAATAATGTTTTATCTCAAAACATTGTAAAAAGGCGTTTAGTGTAGTAACTTTTAAAGAGAAAAACTATGGGAATTATAACAGAGAAGAGAGCTCTCTAATCCAGTAAGTGAAGTAACGAAATTCTTGTATAACCGAACAAAGATAACTGAGAAATTCTCAAATCTAGTTAAAATAAGTCTAGGGGCAAGTCAAAGTTTGGGGGAGGGGTAATTGCTTACTGGATCCTAGGTTAAAGCTACAGTGAAATTAAATATTTAATTTTTATAATTTTAAAATAATCATTTTATGTTTAATGAGGTTTAGTGAGACGACGTTCTTTATCTAATAGAGTAGTACTCTGGAAATCTAATGCCTGAAGCCGCTTTGTCCGGGACAGTTCCACTTCCAGTCTGCGTTCCAAATGGCGTTCAACTTTGAACCGTAATGTCCATCCAGAGAACAAGAGACTGCTTCTTAAAGGGTCTGTTGCAATATGATCTTCTCTCTTAACTTGCAACTGCGGCTGACTCTCTCTAGAAATAAAACAGTAGCGTCTGTACTGAAGACTTTAACTGTTAAATATTACCAAAATACAAATATAATTTAATAATTTGAAGTTTTCAGTGGCTTTATTCAATGCTCATCCTACAAGTTTCTTAGTTTTTAATTGGTTTTTTAAGTGTTTGAAAGTATTTTACACATATTAGGTAAACAAAACTAGTTATAAATGCTACACAGTCTACATATGCTAAGTGATATAAATAATAATTAGAAGTTTTATACTCACTGACAAACCACCATTATCACATATCATAATTACAACAACTGTGATCCATAAATTATGTTAATATGTAATGAAAAGTCTGAGAAAAGACTCGCGTAAAATGTCTTATTTAATAAGTGAAACTGAACTTAAAAATTGAAATAACACGTTTTTGTCAAATTTAAAAACAATAAAGAACGTTGAGTTATAGAATTCTGTTATAATAAAGCGTATAATTTCTCTACTCACATTTATGGCGCAATTAATTAATTAAAAACTGAATTCCCTTTGGATCTTTCCATTCATGGTGTGTCACTTTTCCAATAATGGAATCCTTTCTCGATAGCTGATATTATGCCGCCAAGTTTTCAAGCGTCTGGAGTACTGCAGGAAAAATGATTAAATCGTAACACAATGTTTTAAAATCATTTTACTGGCTTGTTTAGAACGAGTATAAGGACAATTAATATAAACTTCAATATAGTTAAAACTACATTACAATAATTAAAAGCAAATACTTATTAGTAATAGAAATAATGTTTTTACTACATAGAATTGTTAACAAAACTTTAGAAAAAATTATATAACTGAAATATCCTTCCATAGAACAATTTATTAAAAAGCGTCCATAAATAAAAAAATATGGAACAAGTAGTTGCTGGCAAGCTAAGGTCTATCTTTAGAGCAGATGCTACAGCGGGTGTTTTTTTAACATCTCAGGTCATCAGCGTACAGCGGGTGTGGTCTAGTAGTTCCATGGTATCTAATTCGACAGTTCTTCCTTCAAATGCTTTAGGTTTCCAGATATTATGCTAAGGCTTTGATTCCTCAGTAAAAGTGTCTAGTAAATCTCTACAATTTGTACATATTTTCTCTAAGGCACTAAGGGCCGCCATTAATATTGTATGTTTTTCTTCTGAAAATCGTTCTTTATAATTCAGAATCATAGAATTCAAAAATAGGATAAAAAGACATTTTCTGTACAATAAGAGCAATTAATGAGAGATTTGAACTATTCATCTGTCGTTAAGCAAGTCACCGTTGTCAAATCCCATCTGCTTCAAGAATTGTAGACACACTTTCAGCACTGTTCATGATTATTATATTAAACTCAGATTCTGCATTTCCTCTCTCGTGTATCAAAATATTAACTATCAGCATGTTTTGAAACTTCCAAGTAGTTAATATTCAAGAATTGTACATTTTCGTGAGAGATCCAAGTTGGATCAAATATTTAGCTAAAGAACGATGAAGAAAGCGTGCAGTCAGTTGCCAGGTTAAATAAAATTGTAGTTCGGGCAATTGCCCCTACTGGCCTCCCTTGCGAGAGCCCCTGACAAGTTTCAAATGTGGAACAAGCAGCAATGATCGTAAAGCCAGAATCAGCTACTTAGACAGCATTCTGGTCGCAGACACAGCGGAAATTATGAAGTTGAATATTCTACAGCTTCATTCACTAGGTTTCCAATTTATTGCTCTGTTACAACTTTGTTTTATTGAGGAAAGCAATTATACCGGTGCCTTGTTAATGTCCTGTTTCCGTTCTGCTTCAATTTCATTTTTACTGTGCACCTTTAATTTCAGGCATAGAAACTCTCAGAATGCCTGAGGGTAAATGCTGTAAGCTGGTCTGAACTTATCCATTTTTCTACATTAACAAAACGGAGACTAGAACTGGTAGCTCTTTTATCCGTATCTTATGAACAAAAAAGAAAAGCAAAAATAATGATGGCCCAACTATCTCACATGTCCTTCTTGCGTCAGAGATATGTCATTAGCTTATTAATGTAACTTAGTGGTTCTAAAATGAAAGATTGCAATAAATAAATTGTATTAGCATGGAAATGAAAACCCAGATTCTAGGAGAGAGTAGTTCAATTAAAGAAGCTAGCTATACAAAAACAGCAAATAGAAATATTAAACAAACAGTGGCACCTTGTAATCTAATAACATTTTTCCTCCTCACTTTCCGTAGCAGCCATCACAGAGCTTCTCTCCATAGCAGCAAAGATGACATTTTATATTTTTGCTTTTGACTGGCATTTACTAAGCACATTTTGAACATGTTTTATGGAAAGGTTTAGCTTTTATATGTTTTAAGATGCTCATTTGTATACCATAATTATATACAGTTTTTATTTTTGATCAGAATTGTTAATAAAATGCTGCATTATGACACTAGTTGCTTAAAATTACCATAGAAACAACATTCATTGAATTGATTTCAATGCTACAATGCTGTCATCAACTGAAATTACGTTACAATAAATTTAAGGAAACAATTACTAAAATATAAATTTATTCATATTGCAAAATATATAATTACATAATTAATTCAAAATAAATTAATGTTAGATACCAAATGAATTAGTTTAATTTAATAATAATACCTGTTACGAAAAACATGCTAACATTAACACATATCCTTAATGTTTGTACTGTTCATCCAATTAATGCATATGAAGCATTGCTTCTGATCAGTATAATAATATGTATTAATGATAATATAACCTTTTCAGCTTTGGCTAAAATTTCTTTCCATCTTCGGGAACAACAATGAAAAGCGAACATTTATTTGGTTTATTTACGGACGCTCTTTAACATCTTAGGTCATCAGGTCCCATTCAATACAAGGCGTGAAACTGCCTACAAAATTTTCCCAGAGGCCTCTTCTTTCAGGTTTGAACTTCTTTTTCGTACCGTAAATCTACGATACGGGACCCACAGCTTTAATTCCCTTCCGAAGAAAGCCATACTTACGATTTTTACGCCCGAAAAAAATCCATCGATCCTGGCCGGAATTGAACCCACGATCTTCGGTTTACGAGGCAAATATGGTTACCACTAGACCACCAAGATCGACACAAGCGAACGAAATAATCTCCATCGATACAATGACGTCACGAGTATAATAAAATAAGGCATTGTCTTCAGAGTAATTCTTTAAAAATTCAACATTAATGCAAATGTGATTTTATTAGCGTCCTTTTATAAGTCTGGAACAAAAAAGAGCCAATGATGCTCATTTTTCGAAATTCTTTTCCCTCGTTTCTTAAACATTTTCTCATGCAATAGAGTATAACATACTATGATAAACTTTTATTGCAATACGTGGGTTTATTCAAGGTTTGTATTACGCGTGTTTTAGAGGATCAGAATGTAATATTTTGATTGTGTTCTATAACAAAACAGTAGCCTAACCCTTGTGTTCGTGTTAAATATTTTGAAGTTAGCCATCTTCAAACTGGTAAAGTGACCCTTACATCAAGAAATAATAATTGTACAAAAATGTGCTTTCTTAAGTCTGTTCGTTCAAAATGTCATATTTTTGTTTGAAAGAAGATAAATCAATTAATAGAGAGGGAATACATAGATCACTTTTACAATCCGTCTCAATTTAATAGGTATTCATTACATACAGAATAATTCAAATTCTAGCGCCATAGAACAACTCCGTTATTGTTGCAGATACCGAAATAGAAAGGGGGGAGAAATTGTTGGAAATAGGTAGTTTTAAGTCAGTTGCCTTAACCGTATTCGAATGTGCCGTAAACAGGATTTTAACCAATTTGAACACTTCCTCCGTTAGTGTGCAAGTGGAGAAATTACAGAACATGACAGTTTAATTCACTCATTTCAGTTTGTCATGTGACAGTCTAAGAGTAAGTTTTTATTGAGTTATTTGTGCTTTCAAGCAAACTGTTATCAATACCCTCAAACATTTTTACCTAGCCTGAATGGTGCATCTTATGTTGCAACATTGAAGCACATGATTTAAAACTACGTAGGTATTTCCAACATTTATCCTTCTTTCCTTTTTCGGTACCTACGGAAATAACGGAATTGTCCTCTGACGCGCAACTTTTGAATCACCCTGTATATGCTTTTACGTAACCGTAGCAAATGAATTACTCTGTTTAAACGATAACATTTCACATATTACTTTTATGTCTACGACCAGTAATACTAAAATAATATACCTACTTCAGTGAAACTCTTGGGGACCCCGTTGTTTGAAAGTAGATATATTACAACTATTAATCATTATGTGGCAGGTGCTAATACCAGAAGTTGAAATAGCCACAGAGTCGGCATATAATTCATAAGGGTGCGTGGAGATATTGTTCTAACAAACGTACCTTTCTTTATTACTTTTTCTTTCTTTAAAGTACGTAAAGTCCATAATGAGCAAATGATTCCTAAATTAGTCTTCTTAATAATAGAAACATTTTTAGGGAAAAACATGGAAAGCTTCTGTCTACCGGGAATCGAACCGGCAGTAAACAACCACTACTTTGTGAGAAAGACAAGTTAATTAAGCTTAGAGTAAATGCGAAATCATACACGGTGCTTTAAAAAGCAATTTAAAAAGTACACATTGATCACTAGGTATAGGTTAAAACAATTGTGTATTTGTCTAGTTATTGATCATAAACTTCGTATTTAGTTAACATCTGCAAATAATGTTAAACAAAAGCCATTAATTAGGATAAAATAAATGTAAAAGAACATGAATATAAGTAATAGTTATTTTTATTGTAGATATACTTCGAAAGAACTCCACGGTATTAAGCAAACAAATTCAATGATGATAAAACATTGATTCGAACAAATAAATAAATTAAAGTTCTTTTGTTAGTAAATCTAAACTTGACTAGTATTCAAAGCAATATGTGCTTGGAGAAGGAGAAAGAGTTAGAGAAAAAATTGCAATAACAACAAAATACTATGTCTTCGGTCTGATTGAAGAACTTTTGATATACGACTAATTGGATGAGTTTTGTAAATAAATATTTATGGCGAATATAGCCTCTCTTGTTAATTCAGCCAGTACTGTCAAAGTATTCTATACATTGCTGGGTACAGAGATCTCGTCATAAATATCATATATGGAGAGAAATTCCCCCAAAAGTCAGGTTTTTAATAATTGTGTTGTGGTATGCACTATCACTACTAGAGGTGGTGTGGATATACTGGCCGCATTCTTGATAGTTCTTCCATGTAAATTTGGGAGTTAAGAAAGTTTAAGACGGCTATCATCAGAGATGAATGTACCATTTACGTCCTGTCAGCGTATTGTTCGAACGTACCTGAAACTGTACCCATATTAGTTACGTCTACAAGTAATAAGTGATTGTTTAATTGATTTTATTTATGGACGCTCTTTAACATCTCAGGTCATCAGCGGCCCATTCAAATCAGGGCGTGAAATGGCCGACAAATTTTGCTCAGATGCCTCTCTTTCAGGCTTGAGGTTCTTTTTCGTGCTGTAAATGTACGACACGGGACCCACGGCTTTACTTCCCTTGCTTTACTTTCCTTCCGAAGGAAACCATACTTAGGATTTTTACATTTTTACATTTTTGATTTTTTTCGGGCGTAAAAATCCTAAGTATGGTTTCCTTCGGAAGGGAAGTAAAGCCGTGGGTTCCGTGTCGTACATTTACAGCACGAAAAAGAACCCCAAGCCTGAAAAAAGAGGCCTCTGAGCAAAATTTGTCGCCCGTTTCACGCCCCGAATAGAATGGGACGCTGATGACCTGAGATGTTAAAGAACGTCCGTAAATAAACCAAATCAACTCAACAGATGAATCCAAACATGAACGCTTTGATATAACGAGAAAAAACATGTCTGCCTTTTTTTCCGAGAGTAAAGTTGTAACAATTGATGGGTAAGAAACAATACTGTAAAATTCTTCATATCAGTTAATACTGTTTTGATTGCAACCAATAGAAAAATTTGCACAAGATAACAAAACATCGATATGCATCAGGTATATTGCATCTAAAGAAAGCTAAGGTTGCTGAAAGACGTGACTTGACTGTCCCAAAGCCTGGACTGCAACGGGACATATGACAGTCTTGTCCGTTTGGGCTGCTGCTACTGGTCTAATGTTTAGGATATCAGTCATACCATGCAAACTGACCTTCTGTCTTGAATTATGGCGTATTTTCTTTCTACTGTGTCTTACTGAAGAGGTCATCCTTAACATTGCCCAGAACAAAATGTAGTGTCTATGGAACCGAAACCCTGCGCATTTAGACGACCATTGCACTCTGTGCGCTACAAGAGCTATCAAAAGATTCGTACACGTTTCGAGTACGGTAGAGCTTATTAGTAACAGAAAGTAATTCCTTTAATGCATTTTTTAATTATTTAAAGATTTTTCAATGGCCATCGCCGAAACATGTAAAAAAATTACTCCACGGAAATCCAATGTTACAGTGGGCCATCCTCTACGTGGTCAGGCTCATGAATTTGTGTATAATGTTGCACAATATTAATAGATACATATTTAAGAAATATGGACTTTTATATATTATTGATTCAGCTTGTGTGGCTACTTGTGTGTCAAAAAGTATGGCAACGAAAGTAATAACAGAGGAAAGGGATAGTATTATAAAGGACGTTTAAATTTTGCTATGCCTAAACAAAAAACCGAGAAAGAAATGAATAGAATACAGGCAAGTTAATTTAAGAGAGTCAAATACGACGTTTAATTCATGAACTTTGTACCATTAGGTAGCTTGTACCTACGATCAGCAAGCTCAGTAATGTACTTGTAATAGAAAAAAAATAGCTTGTGGAAGAAAATACCTCAGAATCAAAATAAAAAAAAAATTTGGATTCAAATGGAAGAAGTGTCTCTAACCTTGAACCTGCTCATTGCTAGTTATGATTAACGTAGATATCACAGTGTGCAACAGCCGGTTCCTCTAACTGGTAACACTGTACCTGAGGTGTACTTCAGCAAAGATGTGCAGCATTACCGCTAACACATATTGCCTCCGTTGTCTTATGGTCAGCTCGTCTGCCTGAAATCGAACCGTGTGAGGTCAGCTGTCTAGGTAAAGTTTTTTTCTCATAATGTAAAGGTAAATGCCAGGCAACTTTATACCTTGATGACTTCGGGCTCTTTACGCACTCATTTTATCAAATATTTATCCATTCGTGACTTTAGCCTTCTGGGAAAAAAAAAAAAAAAAAAAAAAGGAAAAGAAAAGATAGAAAGAAAGAAAGAAAAAAGAGAAAAAAGGCTAACGCATCTGCCACATGACTTGATATTACGTGATAACTTCGTATCACGTAAAGTTATTCTGCAAGGTGGTTTACATACTTTTGTAGTGTCACCTAAAAGGCCAATGCACAAGTTTAAAGGCATAGGAGCAAATTAGAAGGATATTAACAATTAAAGTCAAGTAGGTGTACTACAGCGCTATACTACTTCACACATTACCATTTAATGTAGATTTATACAAAATTATTTAAATATTTTATAAGATGGTCATAATTGGTTTATTTATTGTGGTGCTCGTTTTGAATTTCTGAATACAGTTTAACGCCCGTTTTTACTATTATGACATCAGAGGCGGTGGACATTGGTGATAAGTGAAATGAAAATATGAATTTGGAAGTAATTTATTTTAAAGAAGGAAGTGTTGCAGACTTATGTTTAATGCCTTCCGGCATTTGCCATTTATAAGCACTGAGAAAACCTATTAAAAACCTCAGTCAGGAAAGATGGTCCTGTTGGGAATCGAACCCCAGAACTCCCCCTCACGATTCCATGCCTTAACGACCAACCGACCTGTGTCGGTTTGGTATTCGGTAAAAATACATTGGCATAGGTGGTATGAATCATTTTGAGTCTCGTCACGGAATTCAAGCATGCTTACCCACCATAAGATGTACCACATTTAAGCTGAACGCCTGACAATGAACTTTGCAGCTCAGGGCGGGAATTTTTCTACGTTGTATTGGACCATCTTCTGGCTGCAGGCTACTGCTCATCCTTACCTCTCCTACACCACACCTGGCTTTAAATTAAGCCACACCTTCTTCCTCATCATTGGTGACCTAGCAACCAATGGGATGGCACAATGGGTTCGGCTCTTGGGATGCCAGGCTCCCAAAACCTTTAAGATGGTAGACTGTGTTCGGGAGTAAAAAGAGAGGGAAAAAAAACAATAATTTGGAGTTGTGATGTTTCTATATCTGATTCTCCACGCAAAGGTAGGCAAGGCATTCATTAAGAGGAGTATAACGTTTAACTAGAATTAGTGTCCGATCGGATGCATTCATTTGATTCCAAACGCTGTGGTAGGTAGACGTAGTTAAACACGCAACTCTTGCTTTCAGCAGGCAGCGGTTTCACCAAGGACAGCAGTTCGAGCCCCATCGACGGCTGTGCTATATAAATCAAAGTTTATCCAAACGATCAATATATGATTTATTTTCAGCAACCTATGCATATCTTTATGCTGAAAATAGCATCTTCAAAATTATAAAAATGACATTTTGGGCTGTGCACAAAACCGTAAATCGTGCAGTATTCTTCAGCAGGGGTGATAAAAGAAAAATTTGAAGTAATATATTTGTTTGTCTCTTTAAATCCATGCTGTTGATCAGGATACATTTCATCCGAAAATCAAGAGTAAAAAAATTTCAAAGATTTTAGTTATTTAATGTTACCATTTTTGATTGCTGAGAAAGAGCAGCTGTTTTTTAAATTTAACCCAATGTTGCAGTTTGTTTAAATTGCCCATTATTATATGAATATATTTTAAAATAGTTCGCGTTTTTAATATGTATTTCTTTCCCAGACCTGACACTAAGGCCACTCAGGTTGCAGGAGAGTTTACAGATATGAAACTACTGGAGTCAAATCATATTAAGGGGACTTTTTATACTCATTCATTGTAGTCAAATACTTATTATAAAACTTTTATTGGGAATGAAATGAAAATTCTTTTATTTTATTTACGTGAATCCAAGATGGAAGAGTTGCTGTACACGGGGAAAGTGTGTGTTTATAAGTTATTGTCAAGGCCTGGTTTTTATTTTTGTACTCAAACTGATGTCTACATACTTAAGATTGTAACATGATTTTTATCTATAAAAGCAAAAACAATTTAATAAATAAATAACAAAGCAGTCAGAGCACTGTACAACATCTTTAAAATTTAGACCTGTTCTTGTATATATTTAGCTTGCAGATTCCAAAAGTGGCATCAGTTTGTTTCTATCCGCTCTAGTTTTTATACAGGGCACTATCACCTGACAGTCACTTTAGCCATTTTTCTATTGCGTATTCTAGATCCTGAATTAATAATATGTGCCAGTTTAAAAGGCGATTTATACAGCTGTTAAGTGATATCTGGAGTAATGGTAAAATAGCAGAAAAATGGAAAATGGCAAATATAATCAGCATACAAAAAAGAAAAAATAGAGCAGATTGCTCTAATTATAGAGGCATATCGCTACTAAGTTCATCTTACAAAATCTATACGGTGATAATAAAATCCAAGCTATAACCAATGGCTGAAGACTTCCTATATGAGGAACAATGTGGGTTTAGGAAAAGCAGACCATGTATAGATGGTTATAAAGCAATTAAACGAAAAAAGAAGGGAATTCAACCTACTACTGTTTATCATATTTTTACATTATGAAAAAGCACACAATCCGCTAGATAGGCAGAAACGATGGGAAATAATAAATTGCTAAAACGTTCCCAATAATATGATTAATGCAATTAAAATCTTTATTTGATAATACACAGAAAATACTAAAACATGTTTCTTTTTTAAAGTTAATCAAGTTGTTAGACAGAAATGTGGTCTGTCCCGAATACGTGCGTGTGTGTGTGTTTTCAGGAATGGCAAACATTAAATTCCAGAAGTATTAGAATTAGACTGAGTGTAAATAAATCAATAATATCCTACTATTTGCTGATTAACGAGCATTGCTGGCCGAATCTGACAATGGTCTGCAAAAGAATGTAACAAAGTTGTAGAAGTTTTCAATATAAAGATCTGTATGAATAAAAATAAAGTGATGGCTATGCAAGGAAATTACAATAGAATAGCAAAAATCGAAATAAAGGATCAGATAGCATAACGAGTGAATAATTTTAAATATCTGGGATTCGGCGACCTATCAATCTATAATTTTATCCAAGATCTAGGCAACAATGTAATTATATATAACTCAATAAATGAATGTACCAGTAGATACTCGGAAAATTCAAAGAGTAAGAATGCCAAACTTAGATTACATAATATTTTATAGAAACCAATGGTACTCTATAGTGGTGAAACCTGGGTAATGAAGAAAAAAATTAATAAACTAGAAAGCTCAGAAATGAGATTTATGAGAAGTTATTAGGAGTATCTCTTAAGTGATAAACTGAGTAGTACAGACATCAGAATGTAAGAGATAGTATAGTACAAGAAGCGATTCACTACCAAAAACTGACAAGAACATTTTAATAGGATTAAAATACTTTTAGCGAGGAACGGGTTAAACCCAACCCTTAGAAAAGCAGAAGAAGAAGGTCATGAATAGCATAATCTCTATGAAAATGTTACTAATAGCGTTAATAATGGGTGATTTTTCCTTCGCGGAACCGCTCAAGGTCGGTTAAAACTGGTAGCGCTGTGAACGAGAGTCAGAATGCCCGCTGCTATGATTTTCGCGTAAGTTACTAGTAACACTTATAAAATATGCATTTACTCACTATTATCAAGCATGAAGATATTGAAATTGCCGCCCTGCATTTTCTATACATTTCTGGAATCGGCTTATGAAATTAACTGCTACTCTCTACAGTTCCCTGTTAGAAATTGAAGGAGTTTCTTCACGAGTGTCATTGTTCAATTCATCTAATGTGTTTGGATTTGTCTTGTACACTTTTTGCTTAATGCCCCTTCCCCAGTGATAAAATTAGCATTCCGTTATATTGGGGGAACGAAGGGGCATGTTATCGTCGGATGTTAAATGAACTGCATGCAAGGAGACATGGGCTGTTTGTGCCATTGCAGAGTCCTGTTGGAAAGTGGCGAACTTGCATTCCCTCACGGTTAATTCACGAAAATGTGTTGCAAAATATTCTTCACATACCTATTAATATTATTATTTATTTTTAATAGGGCCCATTTAGTATTTTGGGGCTAATAACGCACCGCACTGCTATCTTTTGATCATGCAGGGCTTCCTCATGAAGCAGGTTATTATTATCGGTTGCTTTATGAATTAACTTGGGGAAAGATTCTTCCCTAAAGAAAGTTAGATTACGATCAATTTCTCGTCTTTTACACTATTCAAAATCCATTCTCAAAATCTACTCCTGGCTGCAGGGCCACCCGGTTTAATTTGTTGCACTACAGTCATTTATGGTTTTAACTTCAGCAGCTTTGCAGCTATTCGAACATAGGAATAGAAATTTCTGTTTGCTGAGAAAGATGTCGAAGTCATTTTAGAGGAATGTTCCAGAGCATCCATTGCTATACAGTATTTCTTCTGCGAGTACTGTTCGTTGCTGCGTGGGCGTTTTATCAAGAATAATTTCCATTTCACGACATTTATTAACTAATCTATTAATCGAACTTCGATTTGGAAGCTAAACATCAGGGAACCTCTATTGAAACAATTTCCGTACATCACGAGTCGATACTGTACGCACGTACAAATCGTAAAGGAATTGAGCCAAATTAACCCGCCTAATGAATACTTAATACTTAATGCACTGCCACACTAAACTCGCACTGACCTCTCCGGCCGGTTTTCAAACTTGGAAACGAATCAAGAACTGCAGAGCTCGGCCAATCGGGGTCAACTGCACATGGAGCGGTCCCGCGAATTAAAAATCACCCAATATTACGAAATACACATATCACATGCTATTACATACTATTAATAAAATCTATTTCCATTACAGTAATAGCTAAAACTCACATGAAATACGTTCAAAATTCTTCAGTACATTAAAAACTTCTTTTATAAGACTTTCTTATGGTAGATCTCCCAGGACAGCTCGTTGTAGATTCCAACTGTAATTTGCTAGCATGTAGGTGTCCCCTCCCTTAGCTGGTATCTCTGTTCCATTGTTCATTTATCATGATGAAATCTTTCTTCTTATTCTTTGCTGAACTCGCTAATATTTTCTGGAAAACATTCTAAGTTAGGGCTTAGGTAAAGAATCCTCCTGCTCATATTATGGCGATGCTTATTAAAATTGGTGAGAGGGTATGGCCGCTACTAATTCTACTTTTTATTTCCAAGGAAAATTTTATGACTTCTAGAAACAAAGACCAGATGCAAGACTTAACGTTGTTCACGAAGTGTGTGTCACATCTGGAATCATGTAAAATCCCATCTTTCATTATTTTATTGCTCAGTCCATCGAATTGAATGGGTAAATAGTCAAAGCAAGAACTTTCTTTATTCAGAGCCATATCACGTTATTTCATTAAGTTAAGCTTAACAAGTAATCATGGGAAAATGAGTTTGTCCCTGCCAGCCAAAGGTTCATTGTGGCATTGTTGTCAACTTTTACATCTGTGTTCAAAAGTCACTCTTTTCTTGTCCATCGGTCATATATGACTCTGGTGTTGCAAAGAAGTAAACAATGTAAACATGCTGTGTATCCTTTTTGTTGACCAAGGATAAAGTAAATCGCATTTTGATCTACACAATATTTATATTTACTTTTGTCCAAGACCAGTGAGAGCTGTTTTCTTATTTCTGTTTCATATTGGTGGAGTGTCCAAAAGACACGGAGCCATAATTGTTGTCATTGCGTTAAAGAACACATTTAGCTATCAATGATAAAATAGCATGCATTTTCCATATAATCCAGAAACATTATTATTATTATTATTATTATTATTATTATTGATTTATTTATGGACGCTCTTTAACATCTCAGGGCATCAGCGTCCCATTCAACTCAGGGCGTGAAACGGCCGATAAAGTTTGCTCAGAGGCCTCTCTTTCAGGCTTGAGGTTCTTTTTCCTGCCGTAAATGAACGACACGGGACCCACGGCTTTACTTCCCTTCCGAAAGAAGCCATACTTAGGATTTTTACGCCCGAAAAAATCCATTGGTCCTGGCCGGGTTCGAACCCGCAATCTTGGGTTAAGGAGGAAATTATGGTAACCACTACACCACAGGACCGGCTTTTTAAAATATTTTTTTTTTGATTGATTTATTTATGAACGCTCTTTAACATCTCAGGGCATCAGCGTCCCATTCAACTCAGGGCGTGAAACGGCCGAAAAATTTTGCTCAGAGGCCTCTCTTTCAGGCTGAGGTTCTTTTTCGTGACGCAAATGTACGACACGGGACCCACGGCTTTACTTTCCTTCCGGAAAAAGCCATACTTAGGATTTTTACGCCCGAAAAAATCCATTGGTCCTGGCCGGGTTTGAACCCGCGATCTTGGGTTAAGGAGGCAATTATGGTAACCACTACACCACCAGGCGCTTTATTGTATTCAATTGTTGTATATCTTATGTTTATACAGAAGTTGGTATTCATGTACTGGGTAAAATTTCAATTTTAAACACCTCCACGGGTGGGCGAGGTCGTTAAGGCACGGACTCGTGAGCGGGAAGTCTGGGGTTCGAATTCGGCCAGGACTGTCCTGCCTGACTGGGTTTTTTTTTCCAGGTTTTCCTCAGTCTTCATAACTGGCAAATGCCAGGGAGGTACTTAAACTTAGGCCTGGAACGCTTTCTTCCTTAAAAAAATATTCTCAATATATCATTTCATGTATCATCAGTGTCACCACCTGTGGTGCCTCAGTAGTAAAAACGGGCGTTAAACAGTACTCAATTTTTTTTTAATTGACTAAATTTAGGAAGAATATATTGCGTGTGTGAACGACACTTTTCTAGAAATATGCAAGAAATGAATGGATGGAGCAGGACATTTCCTACACCTTCTATAATGAGTTTTGTGCTTGTTTTCATTTAAACTGTTATAACTTGAATCATTTGTACAGATTTACGTCCGCCTTGCCGGGAGTTATCTGCCGTGAAACGTGGAAGACCCGGTAAAAATATGTGAATTATTTTATTTTCTCTACAACTCTGTAGTAAAGAGTGTCTCAAAAGTAACATATTTTATTCCCGTTAGGTTGGCAACGCTCTTTAAAGCACATGTTGTGGTAATCACATTCCGATTATTAGCGAGTTAATCGTGATAGGGAAATACACGCTGCTGGAGCGCATAACTATCTGAAAACAAGTGCTAAAACCACATGCAAATTACATGGCATGTTTGAGCGGAAAAACCTGCCAAATGGAACGACTGTAAAAAGACTTGTTCAAAGTTTGAACAAACAAGGTACGGTGATGGACAACAAAAGAAGTGGGCGCCCTCGTATTGGACCCTCGGCCGAAAACATTACCGCTGGAATTATTAGGCCGCACTTCTTCGAAAACGAGGTCGGAAATGAGGTAACTGTCAATGGTGTACGTTATCGCGAGGTTATAACATTTTTGTGGTATCAGTTGGAAGCCATGAACTTCGACTTTGATGTTGATGAGATATTGATCCAGCAGGATGGCGCTACGTGTCATGCGGCGCTCGAAACCATTGATTTGTTACATCAGAAATTTTATGAGCGGCTGATTTCGCGCAAAGGTGATCACAATTGGCCCCCAAGGCCATTGGATCTTACACCGAGCTACTTTTATCTTTGGGGATTTGTAAAGTCAACGTTTACAGCAAATCCATACTACCATTCCTGAACTTAAAAAAGAAATCCTGCTTGCTATCGTAACAATTGACCCACAAGTCTGCGAAAATGTGATTGTAAACTTTTTCAAAAGTGTGTATGAGTGTTAAATGAGACGTAGGGTACATGTGAAATATTATTTTTTTTATATTTAACCGCAGTGTTTACTCGTATGTCACAACATTGCCAGTTGAAAAAATTTTTAAATTTTTAAAATATTTTAAGTATAATAACTTAGGATAATTCATATTACGAAAGGAATATTTTGTACAAGTACAGTTTCTCTTGTTCAGTCATGCAACAGCTTGGGTTGATTTCACTCACCTTGATCAACGGGCCTGTTTTGTGCTCACTGTGACTTGCTTTAGACTTTTAGTCTCACTTAACTGTTCTAGGATTGAAACGCAACGGTTGAAGGTGTGGCATACCAAAATATTTTATTCCTAAGTAGTCAATGTAAAATTATTAGACAATGTTATTTTTGAACTGCAGAATTTAAACACATATCATAACTTCTAAACTTTCATAAATTGTTTTATGATATGTAACAAAATTATTGTAATATTCGCCCTTGCGTGAAACGCCATTCATTTCTAACGAAAGAAGTTTGCGAGTTAATAAAATCTCGTATTAGTATTTGGGAAAGCTGTGATTTGAGGAAAATATTGCAAGTCAGACTTTTGTATAGAAGCGAACCGCACTAAAAGGAGGATTACTTCGTCACGGATACCGCAAACTTTAGTGTCTTGAAAAATTTAAAGCTGTTGCGTTTTTGTTTTGTTTTGTTTTGTTTGTTTGTTTGTTTTGTTTTTGTTTTTTTGTTTTTTGTTTTGTTTCATTTAGGTCTACCAAGTAATCACCTAAGCAATGAAAAGCAGTGTAGAATTTATGGAAAAATTGTCTCCCCCATGAATATGTATCTGAAAAGTTTGTGCTCACTTGCACTAGCACCAACATAACTTAAATTACTAAGACTCTGAAACAGACCTGCACTTCGTATCGAGGCGCTTAACTGAATTTGTTTCTGATAGTCAGTGAGCATAATCTGTTTGTGTGGTGTTTAACCGGTTTTAGTTAATATAAACAATTATACTAATCAAATGGTTTTTAATGGAGTTTAACATCCGCTTTTACTACTGAGGCGCCACAGGCGGTGAACACTGATGATACATGAGATGAAATTATACACTGGGAAAGGATATTTTTTAAGGAAGGAAACGGCCCAGGCTAAGTTTAGGGTATCTCCTCGGCATTTGCCATTTATGAGGACTGAGGAAAACCTGGAAGAAACCTCAATCAGGGAGGACGGTCCTGGCGGGATTCGAACCGCTGACCACCCGCTCACGAGTCCGCGCCTTAACGACCTCGGCCACTCGTAGCGGTCTACACCAATCAATAAATTTCAACTTTGAAAACTGCACATAGAAGAAATATTGTAATTCTTTATAATTCTGTCATGTTGAATAAAAGAAGGCAAACAGTTTTTAACAGAAAAATAACACATTCTATAACGTTACAACCCGAGATTCGACCGTGGCCTGCCGCAGCGACCTCTGCTTCCTCTATCTTCGTCTTACGACTTTATTATGTTAGAGGACAGCATTGCAGGGGGATATTACTATTTATGAAACATACACTTTCTAATGTGTATGGGCATGGTAAGGTAAGTGTAAAGTACATTTTACAGTGAGTGAATTTGTTTAGATTAAACATTTTATGTATAATTTTTTTAGGCTAAAAAGAGTGTATTAGTATCTACTGAATTACTCCACAAGATAATGCCATAAGTAAGAACTGATTGTACATATGCAAAGTAGATCATTTTTAAAGTGCTATGGTTGCATACATTTTTTAGTACAGAGATTATATAATGAGTTCTGTTAATCTCAGTTGTGATGTTGTGAATGTGTGACTTCCAGCTTAAGAATTTGTCTATAGTTACTCCTAAAAATTTTGCTTCAGAGGCATACTGAATTACTTTATTATTGTAGGCGATCATTGGATCAATAGTTTGTCTTTCCATATTAGAGAGGGCAAAAGTCATGCATTGGGATTAATTGGCATATAATATCAACTTATTAGCGGAGAGTCATTCCGCTAGACTAGCCATAACTTCTGCTGCCTGTTGTAAATTTGTAGGAGAGTTGCCCTTTAATATGCAGCTTGTATCGTCTGCATACATTATCGTAGCTGCATGAAGTATTCTAATCGGCAAATCTTCTATGTATACTAGAAACAAAAGAGGCCCAAGATTTGAGCCCTGTGGAACCCCGCATTTTACTACTTTTAAGTTTGAATTATCATTTCTGCCATTTGTTACTTTTCATATGGAAATGTATACTACAGTATACTACAGTGAAACTTGATACCAAGCTGAAAAGTGAAGGGATTATTCTATACAATGTAACGTACAATAAGAGAAACACCTGTTATTATAAAACTCACGATAACTTTTCTGTACATGTCAGTTCAGCTAAAATATTTAGACAACGCGTTTATCAACGGGAATGGGGGGAACCCTCTGAACAGTTCAATGTACCCTGGTGTTCAGATACAGAATAATACAAAATAATTTACGGATACAATTAGTTTCTACAACATAACAACGTTTGCCGTCCACGTCATGGACCAGATGGCAAGAAAAAATTCTGGTCGTTCTGGAACAAGTCGATAGCCAGTCCATGTTTCATTAATTTATAGATTATTTTCAGGACAGTTAACAGAAATGGTATATTCAAAGAAAATTTATGCTAAAACTCGGAGAACTAGAACCAGTTCCAGTTTCCAGTATGGAAACTGGAAACCAGACAAGTGGATGAAGGAGGAGAAGCAGTAGGAGGAAGAAGAAAAATCAAGAATTGGGAGAAACTCAGAAATATAAATGTGAAATGGTATTTCGTGGGACAGAAATACAGATTCTCCAAACACCGCCACGGGTGGCCGAGGTCGTTAAGGCATGGACTCGTGAGCGGGAGGTATGCGGTTCGAATTCCGCCAGGACCGTCCTCCCTGACTGGGTTTTTTTCCAGGTTTTCCTCAGTCTTCATAAATGGCAAATGCCGGGGAGGTACCTAAAAACTTAGGCCTGGAACGCTTCCTTCCTTAAAAGAAAAAAATCCTTTCCCAATACATAATTTCATTTCATGTATCATCAGTGTCCACCGCCTGTGGTGCCTCAGTAGTAAAAACGGGCGTTACACTACTCAAAAAAAAAAAAAAAAAGACTCTACAAACCAAACTGATAGTTTCCATATAATTTGAAATATAATAACTAATGGAGCAAAAACATTACAGTAAAAGAGAAAGAGAGAAACTCACAATTTCCTGAACGCTAATGGATTTTTGACGGTGCTTTGCAAAAGTTTCTAGAAAAGAGTTAGAGAAGCGGGCAGAGATAAAATATGGGAAATCATTGATAGGCACAGGATAAATATTCAAAATACATTATCAAATCTACAAATAATCAAACAGTTAAATTGATATGGACATGTTAAAGGGATGACGATGGGTAGAATCCCAAAGTAAATATTGAAATGGATTCAATCGGTTGGGGGGGGAAGGAAGACAGATGGATAGAAACGTACACAGCATAAGAAAAGAAAAAACAAGTACTGGAAGAAAGCGATTGGAATAACGGAGAAGGCTGGAGAGGGGCTATGGAAAATAACATGTGTGCAAAAAATATTTTTAAAATTTTACGATCTGATAGATAAATAAATATGCAAATTAATTATATTATTTCAGAACAACGTTAACACGTTGCAAATTGTGGTAAGCTGCATATAACATTGATTTTAAAAAAATGCAAGAAAGATACATTAATGAAAAGTCGAAGTTTTGACTGAAACTACTAAGCTTGTGCTCTAGAAAGAACCTGATTTGTTTAAAATTCTTACGCAACGTTTGCTTACAATTAGGGGCAATGTCAACTGATATAAGCACTCTGTGAAGGATGTTATCGTTGTTTAGATGAAAAAGGTGTATTTTATTTAAAATTATAGGAATTATTCTCCTTTTCTATATTTCACTTTCAGATATGCTAAACGCCAATATTTCGCCAACCTTTCGTACATAGTTTGCGGTCTTTTGCTTCCAATGGCACTTTTCAGTAACCCAAATACACAGAAATTAACGGGCTATTCATAAGATGATTTAACAGGGATGTCCCTGTAAGAGAAGGAATGTATTCGTTTGTCTCTCTCCTTGTCCTCAAAAAAAGGTATGTTGGAGTCGAATTATGTCTTGAAGCCTTATGCTGATACTTTTTAAGTTCAAATCTTGGTTGATAATGGTTTTTATAGTTATAACTGAGGTTAATTTAAATGAAATGACTGACTGGAACCGGGCGAAAGACAAAGGATCTTAAACTTTCGAATTATCTCCTAGGTAAGGCAGATTTTTCTGTTTCTTGCCCATGTATTAAGTCCTATTTTAGTATGCACACATGGGATGCCTTTCTTGGAAATGCTGAAAACCTATTAAATTTTTTTCTAAATTCTTGAATAAAATTACATCAGAAAGAGTAGTAATGTACGCTTCCGAAAATCAATTTATTTTCCTCGCCATTTAAAGTACCAGGCATGAGGAATACAGTTACTACATGTCACTCACACTGCCAAGGTTAGATTCGCTGCCGCAGATTTAGGTGTGGTGCTATTATAAACTTCAGATAGCAAACAACCCTCTGTATATGCTTTAATATATTATTTATTGTGCTATTCATTGCAAGGAACGCATGAATTTAGAGATGGTTTATGACGTCAAACATTGAATTTTTCAAACCACTTTATCTAATTTGTCAGCACCCAGTTATGCTTCACAAATTATTCCCTCGAGTGTAAAAATGTCTCGTTTTCCAGAGCAGTGGGTTGTCACGAATGCGGACCCACGGATCCCATTAGAAAGCTTCTTGTTTGCTACCACAAGTCAATTAATACAGCTGCTTCTCGCTCGCCATCCTCACCTGTCTATCGTTGAGAAGTTTGAACCTGGAAAGGGTGGGTCACCGTTTGCCTTTAAAGTTTCGTGGAGGAACAGAAACGGTAGTGTACACTTTAGGGTTCCATTACCTCGTCTTACTCTACACTGTGGTTGGTACAACGGAGTTCAGAGGTTCTGGCGCTTTGAGGCTATTTCCTTCCCGCCTCCGGTAAAGAATACAAACAACAGGAAATGATTAGCTTTCACGGATATGAGGAGTGAAATACTCATAATTTTTTGTGATATTTCCCCTTAACGTTAGATTACCGTACTCAGTTTAAACATACGAATGGTAGATTATGAAATGGCCGTTTGTGCTTTGAGATCTATAACTCCGATAGATGGGAAATTTTCAAACTCAAAGTCCACTAGCATAGCAATTATATATGATGGTTTCCATTGCATTTTACAGATCACCTTCGGATCTTTGCCTGCAATATCTATCGCTACTGATCAATCTGTTCTCCTATTGATTGCTACCTTTAAATTAGCATGACGCATCTTTTAACACCGGGTTTCAGAGATGTGCGTGAAAGTTGCCACCCCTCCTTAATTACGCACGCCATTCTACTTTTACTCTGGGATTTGCATTTGAATTGCAACTCTCAGTTGTACATAAACCGCCTATAGAACACGAACTCTATAATCCAGTTATGTTGCTAAAAAGTGGAAACACGCGAGTAAACCGCTTCTATCAGATCTGAAGTAGATGAAGCGTTCCCCGGGCTCATTCTCTATCCAGGTAGAGAATATCTTCAGGACTCAGCAGGTCGCGGATTATTTGTATTTCTAATGGTTTGCCCCTGAGCCCCTTGACAATTACTTTACTCAAAAGCGCACAAATTGGAGGAAAAAAACTACAGGATATGGAATATTTTGTATGAATAATAATCATATTTGAATTGTGAGCTATAATGAAATTAGACTATTAAAAGCTGAGCAATTAAAACTATCAAAATTTTTTGCTTTATCTGAATATTAGAAAAAAATAAATAAATTCTAAGTTATATGAGAGATTAAAAAAATGTATGTGTCAAAGTTTAGTGCTGTTATAGAAATTAAGATGTAATGTCATTTAAACATTTTTATTTATCATGGCGCACATGCAAGCTCTCATATGAATATTCTTTTCGATACGCTTTCCATGAATGAAGTCATTTTCATTGTTGTTGGAACACCCTTTTATCCAGGTTTGAACTCCTTATCTCGGGAATGCCTGAGGAAACTGGCAAACAGTTGCTTTATATTTCTGAAACATTCATTTTCGTTGCTACAAGATCAGTCTCAGAAAGTTACACCTTAGATGATCAAGCAATTAGCAAGATAATTGTT